>RXPK01001047.1:0-61467 GCA_004143645.1 Protaetia brevitarsis | reverse complement strand
CGTGTTAAGTGTAATTTGAAAGGGAGAAAATTTAAATTTCTTAAATGGGTATTCTACAAAATTGAAGAATGGCTTTCTCCTGTTGCTTGTGATCACGTCGCATTTCCAAGCACTGCGACCTCATCTAAGACTACGAGGTCAATATCTTCATTAATGACAACCCAATAAAAATGTTGTTTCTTGTTATGTACAAAATTCCATAAAGTTTCCACTACATACCTGCGTCGCACATTTTGACCAGCGCGATTTTCGTTGAATAAACGAGCTGTAGATCTCCCATTCTCATAATATAAAGTCATTAATTCTACACGTTCTTGAATAGAATAGACTATATTAATTTATTGTGAATTAACGATTAAACTAAAAGTAAACTTCACTAAAGAATTTCCACTAAAAATGCAAACATAGTTTACGTTTACCGTACAAAATAAGTATCTAAAGCTGAAAACAGAAGCAAAAAAAAGTGGAGAAAAACGACATTCAAAATGATAAGTGGATGAGACAAAAACAAGTAGGAGTTACCTTGGTTACCACAAAAAAAAATGCGAAATGTCAGGAGAACACATAGGAAGAACTTTTGAAGCTATTTAATTCTAATCGTGTTTTATTACACAGGTTGAAATTATGCACTTTTTGCTTACTGATTAAAAAACGACTTTTTGATGCATGTTGCCATAAAGAGAATTTAAAGACCTTTTGAATGACCTTCCTATCCTTCTTTCCTATTCAAATTTAAGGGTAAGAACGAGAAACAATTTTAAAACCTCAGGCCCGTCATTAAAAGTGGTTCCTCTTGATATAACAATTGAAAGGTTTCCGAATTTTATATAAATCACAGAAAGTAAAGAGTTCCCCAGTGACCAACTATATTTATTTCATATTTTATAAATATTTAAAAAATATTAAATCTTTCTTGAATATTTAAAAAATATATATGTTATGTAGCATTAATAATATTTTATTGCAAATGTTTTCTCAATATATTTTTCATAACTCTGCAAGAATATTTTGCTTTGTATTTCTGTAAATATTTATTTCATATAAAAAAAGATTGAATTTTTGCTTTTGTACATTTGGTGCGCAGGACGAATAATATAAAATGGGTAAAATATGCATACATATTAAGTAGGTATATACCTATTTAAAATGATAGTTAAAAGATTAAATTAGGTAATATATATCTAATATGATTTAATTAGTATCTAAGTTGAGCGCTGTAACTTTTCTATTAATATATCTGCGTTTTGTATTATATTATTTGTAATATTTGTAAGTTGCGAACGTCAACACAACACCTCCATTCATTACGGTGCCGGTGTTATATGATTTACTATTGTTTATGCGTCTATGGATTAGATACATAGAATGCATACGCGCACGTGCGTATCATCAACGTTTTCATTCGTTTGTCCGTTACATGTTATAGTTTATAATAGTATACGATTAGGGCAGATTAGGGTTAACTGTGTAACTAATTGTTGCGGGGTGTGTTTTAGTTTTTGTGGTGACTACGAGGTAAGCAAAACTTTAAACATGTCATGGCATTTATAAGATAATTGAAATGCTCAATATCGCTATGTACAGAAATCGTTTAATAATATAATTGTAGGAATTTTATGCATCATATATGTACTGCATCTACCAGAAATTGCTAGTTGATTTGCTTAAGAGATTCATCTCGGTAGATAAGCGTCATAGCCTCAAATAGAGATTAGAATACGTTGTACTGTTTTCAAATATTATGAAATAAAGTAAAAATAAGTATCGTAAGTATTAGAATGTAGCTACCACTTCAATTATTGTAAATGCTCCAAATGTATTAGTAGGTGTTGATAATGTTGTACGATGTTTTATTCATGGTATGATCTACTACAATTGGCATTGTTTTAGAGGCCACAAAGAAACGCCATGAGAGCGCTACTACCGAAGATATGAAAAAAGCCACAGGGTTGTACCTGGCACCAGCCAAGGCTAGACTTAAAAATGAGTATTTTTCATTTTTATTGGCTTCTTCAAATAAAATGATAATAAATACGTTTGTTTTTTATTTAGAACACTTCAATTAAAAAATAGTGATTAATTTGATAAACCTTCAGTATGCCTTAAAAGATGCCAGAATTATTGATTATTAACTTGTATGGTGAGTGTGAAAAAACAAGTTCTTGCCTTTTAGACAACTCTATGTATGTTTCAACTTTTCGTTATCGACGTTATACATTCTAAATAACCAAGAACAATTTTAGTTTATTTTGACAAATTAAATAGATTGCATAAAAAAATTTCAATTTTCATATAAATATTTTACAAATATTTTAGAAGAAATATAGCGCTTACATTAATTTTAAAATATTGAATAAATATTTTAATTGAATATTTTATCTAATTTAGAAAAAAAAAATATGAAAAATATATTCAAAAACCTCTCACGAAAAATATTTATAAAATATATTTTTAAAAATATCTATGTAATATTTCTGGCTGTTAGGGTTATTTCTGGTGGCTTGTTTCAATTGAAATGCCTTGTATAGGTATAAAACATATAACAAGTATGAGAAGATCAAGATACGAAGATCTGTCAAAACACAATTCTCCTTCCTTCAATATAAAATTACGTGTAATCATTAAATCGTTAAATGTAATTGGAAATATCTTGCCGGTTCAACTGGTCTCTTCTTCTGCCTCTGACTTAATGCAACCGATTCGACGATTACGCTTCGCCTCTCGCGATCTCGATTTTCTCACACGATCGCTGGCTGACGTTTTCCAGTTCCGATTCGTCCCTATTATCGCTAACGGTAAAACTAGCGATCGATTAATTATTTCTAGTAGCGCGCAATGATGATATCATCGCGCGATCGGACGGTCTTAGCGAGAATAATAATTCTATAAAGTGGCAACATTTGTGTAATATGACGGCGTAATTAGACGGTTGCCTTCTAGCGAGTAATTATTACCTGGCATCGGGTAAAGCGCGATACGTGACTAAAAATAAATCATGAGAAATAATTGATACCCGTGGTAGTTCGCTAATTCTTCAATTTGCATGAAAATGTGCCGACATACATATTATAAATCGTTGCATACAAGCGGTCATTGTTAATATTAGATGACCTTTAAAAACGATAAGAGTGATTGATCAAAACTAATGCAGTAATTTCCTAATAAAAGGTGAGGTTGTATAACGTTACAAAAATATTGCATAAAATGACTGCGATGATGTGTAGCAGCTACGTACACTGATAAAAATATTCTTTCCCATAAAGAATTGGATAGGGGGAGGTGGAGCAAGATGGGAACATTAAGCATCAGGATTGCAAATTGATATACAAGGTTCTAAGTACGCTTGTTGTAATCTTTAAACATTTATCTGCTGATGGATGAATTTACAATTTTTCGGTGGGTACTCTTGATGTTGTGAGAAAATTTTGAAAAGAAATATGTAAATGCATGTAATGCCCATGGTGAGGCAAGATGGGCTTCCAGGTGAGTTAAGAATGGGTCGTACCATAAATCTAGGTAATAGGTAAAAAAATAGATTCTTAAAATATTCTTAAAAACATGCAGGAACAAAGCTTAAACTATTTAAAGCGGAACTACTTAAAATAAAAAAAAAATAGAATAACGATAAGAATATTAAACTTAATCTTCACAATTGAGACAACAGAAGACGAACTCATCCACGTTATTCGCACAGCCCCATGTACCCAACCTCGCCATCCATGGCATTGTATCAATACTTCCCCTTACAATACTAACATTGAGCGTCATCTTCCTCAACAGAAGAACATGATTATTTCCTTGAAGTTTTCTAAAAATCTATCTCTTTGCTTTTCTTACAAAATTCGGCTTCTTGATCTCTTCTGTTTTCATCTTTGTCATTTTTTTTTCCTTTAAATCTCCCTCAGCACTTCTAGTTGCCTTAGGAATTCTCTAGACTTCTATTTTCTTGTAGCAGATTTTTATACGTAGTGCTTGTAAGGATTGTTGTCTTTCCCTTATTACGCTTTGATTGAACCTGTACTTTATTCCTAACATGAGAAATAGGCATTATGTCTTCGAGAAAGCATAATGGCATATCCAGGCATAACGGACCAGACTGAAGAGTGAGATAATAATGTCCCCATGTCGCCCCGTACCAATAGCCCCATCTTGCCTCTTTGGGACATTAATATTTGAAATAAACAAATAACACATTATAGAAAATATATGCAATACATGTCAATTAATAAGCACAAAAAAGTGTAGTTGTAAATAATTTACTTATGCTTCCGATACTGGCCGTTGAACTCACCATCAAAATAATAACAAAATTCTGGAAATTGCAAAGTTCACGCACAAACAACAATAAGTTGTTATTACGACTAGTAAAGTTTCCTACATTAAACAAACATAAACAGCACTTGTCAATATTAGGATGCTATTATTTGACAGATGCTTACTGCCGTTTTGTAGATAAGACGATGTCCCCATCATGCCTCGTGGCCCCATCTTGCCCGGCCCTCTCCTATGTATCTTTTAAAAAAAAATTATTGCGCATAAAAGAAATTTATTTCATTAAAATTCGGTTTCATTGCTTTCTTTGAAGCGATCAAAATGTTTCTTTAATTTTTTTATCCAAATAAATTACTTTGACAAGAAACAATATAATACCTACAAGTCTGTACCTTTCCTATAAGTTTGACAACTTGACTACGAGACACGCTGTATATTGCATACTTCAAACAATCATATGTTTTACTCCTACTTTTTGTTATATGTGGTTAAAAATACATGTTTTTAAAGAGAAATATGTATTTAAATAGCACCGTAATAATGAATACAACAGATTATGATACCAAAATAAACGAATTACTAAATGATAATACAACTTATAAGGAAATTAAAAGTAATCCAACTAATA
This sequence comes from Protaetia brevitarsis, assembly GCA_004143645.1. Classification (NCBI taxonomy): domain Eukaryota; kingdom Metazoa; phylum Arthropoda; class Insecta; order Coleoptera; family Scarabaeidae; genus Protaetia; species Protaetia brevitarsis. Next base: position 56,567 of record RXPK01001047.1, on the reverse strand, counting down.
TTTATCAAAAATAATGAATTAATAAAAAATTGGGAATTACTTAAATTTATTACCAAAAACGAATCTAAATCATTACAAATTCACAATGCACAAGCTCCAAAATTGTATGGTTTACCAAAATTACTTAAAAATAATATACCTTTAAGACCAATAGTTTCTTATGTACAAAGTCCTTTTTATAAATTATCAAAATTTTTAGCAAATTGCCTTAAAAATATCGCATTCAAAAATGATTATTATATAAAAGATTCATGGCAATTCAAAGAATTTATAGACAATATTAAATTAAAACCAAATTTTAAAATGATATCCTTAGCTGTAGTACAAATACAGCATTAGATTTAGCAAAACAAATTATACATAAAAAATGGCAATTAATTGAAAATTTTACAAATATACCTATCACAGAATTCTATAATGCAGGAGAATTAACAAATAACACAAACATATTTCCAATACAAAATAAATTTTATAAACAAATTTTTGGATGTGCAATGTGTTCACCAATTTCTAGTATCATTGCACAAATTGTTTAGAGTATATAGAAGAAAAAATTTTAAATAAAATAAATTTCGAATTATTTTTTCAAAGATATCTAGATGATTGCTAACCGTGTTAGAAGAAAAAAATATACAGTTTTACTTGAAAATTTAATTCCTTTCACCCAAGATTAAAATTTACAATTGAAATTGAAGAAACAATAGCATTACTTTTTAGACCTCAAACTCATCAAAATGACAACAAAATTCTAACTAAATGGTATAGTAAACCAACATGGTCTGGACGTTATCTAAATTTTAAGTCTTCACAATCTTTATCTCAAAAAGTTAGTGTTATTATTAGTTTAGCTGACAGAGCAATAAAATTAATAAGTCCAGTTTTTCGATCAGATACTATTAGCCGAGCAAAAAATATTCTAGAACAAAATAATTATCCAAATTCTCTTATAAACAAAATTTTCAAACAAAGAATTTTTCTTTTTTATAATAAATCAACAAAAAATATAAATAACAATCAAAGAATTACAGAATTTATAAAAATTCCTTATATTAAACATTTATCCGAAAAAAATAGATCAAATTTTCAAATCATAGTTACAAAATTACCTATCAAAACACAAGCAAACTACAAAACCAAATCTATTCAAAATTAAAATCAAAAATTGAAAAGAGTAAAACATCACACATAGTTGAATCTATGCATCCTTTCATCATAACAGCGCGCAACAAAACAGATTTTAGATTGGAATATTCCACTGTGCACTAACAGTGGTCCTGAATGTCTGATATCAGCACCTGGAAAATTTCAGTTCGGCCGCTAAATCTTCCCTACGAATATGTGTGCGTCAGTCAGTTTTCTCTCTAGATGATGATACATGTATTTGAAATTACGACGTATATTTTATGACTTCGGGTCGTTTATAGCGATGCGGTGAAGTGGGCACTCGTCGAAAATAACTACTGGAACACAGACTTTTACGAGAAAGTTACCGGCAGTAAAATGTCCCTAACAATTGCGAATTAGTTTTATATCAAATTTTCGGTTTCGAGAGAAATATCTTTTGATAATTCTTAGATTTGGCCGTAAAGCACTGGAAGGATAGTCAAAACACATATATCATCAGAAATATAATCTGGTACTTAAGATATTGAAAAGGTGAGGGAACTTACAAGAAAGCGATGTACAAAGAAATATTTATTTCTATTTCGTCTATTGAGCACTTTTTCTCCACTTTGTAACACTGTTTGTGGTGATATTTTACGTGAGGTTGGTAGTGCAGCTCGTGGTTTGACAATTTTTTGAAAAGCTTGGAAACATTTAAACTTCCTGCATGAATAAGAAATCCCATTTTAAATTAATGCGAGGTAGAAAAAATAAATAAAAAAACACGTGCTACAATAACTGTTGTAATACTCGTTGTAATACTTGTACTCATAGTGCGACAAATGTCATTGTAACACTAGTGTTTTAATATACTAACAAGGGAACCTCGCGAACTGTAAATCGCAGATTTTGATGAAACTTTGTCAATTTGTAGACCCCATGGAGTCTTACTCAAGGACGCTTTCCGTTGCTGCGGAACTTCAACTTTAGGGGGTGCAATTCACCTTTGCAATTTAGCCCAATTTTGTTTTTTTCTGAATAACTTTTAAACGGTAAGAGATAGGAAAAATGTGTTAGTGGCGTACTTGTACCATTTAGTGAGCCCTTTCGATTGGTGTAGATATTTATATACAGGGTGTTCCAATAAACGTGGAATGACGTATGTTGTGTGTATTTTATCGAATTTCAGAAATCGGTTATAATGGCTTTTTTTGTGATCAAATAGTCCATAGAGAGGTAATTTAAAAAGTTATACAGGCTGTCCGCAAAAATATAAATTTTAGCATATTTCCTTATTCTAAAGAGATACTGTTATGTGGCTATGTCGAAAATCACTGTAAACTTATACCAGGCGCTAAATAGTTATATGTGATAGTTTTCGAGTTATACTCGTTTAGATGTATATAAGATTATGTTATCCCCGACAGCAGGCAGATGAAAACAATAGGTCACATAGTACACTAATTGCTTGCTTCCACTATTTCTGGAGAGATGTGAGTAGCGAACGTCTCACTCACTAACTAGTGAACTATTTAAAAAATGGTTTACGGATGTGTACCTACACCGAGTTCCTAGTGGACCATCAACAACTTTAATACTAGATTCTTGGGGTGGCCACTGTCCTCGGACTTTACAAAGTTCTATCCAGCAGATAAACCAACATCTCTTCTTACGATTCCCAAGAAAACAACTGGACTGGCGCAACCGCTCGACGTGTACGGCTTTCGTGTGTGGAAGGGATTTGTCAAACGGTTTTCCGATCAAGTTTTGCTTGCAAACATTCACTTTAACTTACATCAACGCAATACAATAATCAAATTACAATCATTGGTTCGACATCACTGTCCTCTCCAAGATATCGAAACCTATTTCTATATTCCTGTACAAAAGCGGTTACATAGAACCAGACGCTTTTATAAGATGTGCACTTTGTACCAATATTTTATGGGTTTCAACATTTTTTTGAGGATTTTACACTATCATGATGAGAGTAATACACGAACTGGAAGAATATATATACATAATTTCACTAATTGAATTTTTATGTTATTGAAATAGAGCAGGCTGTTTGTGTCTTACACAAAGAAAATAAGGTAGTATTAAAATTATAATTAAATTGTGAGTCGACTGTATATCGTAAGTTTTTCTTTAACGGCTCTAGCTACTGCACATTTGCAAAACAATTTGAACTCAAAATATCAATAAACTAATAAATCAATATTATATATTTTATTTGCGCTACCCACGAACAGTATGAATATGAAAATTGAAGTAGTATCTGTCGTTATTTTGTATATACGTGTAATGTTAAAAGTATAAGCAACAATCTGTCGAAGTAGTTACATTTTCTTTTGTCTGCTGTTGGGGATAATATAGTCTTACATAAAACAAACGCGTATAACCGAAACTATCACATAATAACTATTTAGCGCTGGTATAAGTTTACACTGATTTTCGACATACAATGCAGCACATAACATATACAGGATCCAGTAGAAAAGGAAATATGCTAAAACTTATATTTTAGGACACCCTGTATAACTTTTTAACTTACCTTTCTATAGACTATTTGATCACAAAAAAGCCATCATACCATTTCTGAATTCGATAAATAGGCACAACATAGTCATTCAACGCTTATTGGAACACCCTGTATATAATATCTACACAATCGAAAGGCTCACTAACGGTACAAGTCCGCCATTGACCTTTTTCCTATCTCTTACGTTTAAAAGTTATTCAGAAAAAAACAAATTTGGGCTAATTGGTAAGGGTGAATGCACCCTCTAAAGTTGAAGTTCCGCAGCAACGGAAAGCGTCCTTAAGTAACACTCCATGGAGTCTACAAACTGACAAAGTTTCATCAAAATCTGCGATTTACAGTTCGCGAGGTTCCCTTGTAAGTTTTATAATGGCATCCTAACCCAGAATCATCTGCCAAATATACTTATTTACAAATCCAATGCGAGAAGTTCATTTTATCCAACCGAAAACTTATTTTACTTTCAATTTTAAAAAATAATTTAATCTTTCCTTCGCCTAGTGGTGTTGGTTTCAAAAAAGCACCAGCAGTGCCTCCAATAAATTGCCGAAATTGGAGAAATTGCCTTTTTCGCACTTCATGTTGTAACTTGAAACAGAAAAATAACAACATTCCTGAAAACGTTAAACATACAAATCGATAAAGAAGAGATTGATTTTTCCAGCAATAACCTCTGCAACTCTTAACTAAAGGTTAAATTTACTCTAAGGTATCGTATTAACTTTTCCAAGTTTAATAAATGTCATATGTATGTGCTAAGAACAGCATTACATACATACATATATGCGAACGTGTATATATATAATGTATCTATATTCAATGGAGCTTTCCTTTGTTCAACATGAAAGGTGACATTTTAGACAGAGAAGAAACGAAATATATCAAAATTATGTGCCTATTGGCTTTATTATTATATTACATATTCAAACATAATTAATACTATAACTGTTATACATATGTAATTAGTAATTACATATTTACAATTACACTTTCTTTAGAACAAAACAAAATAATTTTTAAATTCTTTCAACTAAAGTGTTTTACTTAACTTCTTTCAAATTGTAAAAAAAAAATGAAGACAAAAATTACGCAGACCTACTACCAATCTAATATATATGTATAACACAGGGTGTTTCGAGGGTAATCCGAAATATTGTTGTGGGCGGTTCGTCATTCAATTTTAAGACGATAAGTTCCTAGAAACATATGCATGATAAGTTTTGTTTAGTGGCATCTGGAATTTTGACAGTTACTGTGTCAAACCTAAAAACCAACGCATCTTTCTAATTTCGTTGTAGTACTAGTTCTGCTTTTGTTTGCGTTCAGTTTAAACTTTTTGACGATGCCGCTTACTAGTACTGAAATGGCTAATGAGCATTTTTTGTATGGATTAACCAATGGTAATGCCTTAGAGGCTAGACGTATTGCTGTGGTCCGGCACTCCGGGATTGTGAATTCAGTGATATTAGAGATCAATTTTTGTCCGCGCTGCGGGAGGATTCTCTCAAATGTTAATTTTTATTTAATTTTAAGAAAGAATTTAATAGTTTTGTTTGAGTATTTTATTGTTCAGTTGTGTAAAGTTAATTTCATTTATTTGTACATTTTGCGTACTCCAGTATTGTATATAGTTTATATGCTAGTATTTTCTTTGCGATGCGTTGCGGCTTCATCGCACGCAGATGTTGTAAATTTTATATGTACGATGTTATCCCTGTGAGGCACTCAGTTCTTTGAATGATGGCAGCCGTGTAGTACATGTTTTCATTTTGCTTGCTACCATGTAGTAATTTCATTTAATTTAAATCTTTGTTCGTTTAATTTGATATTTATTCATCCATCAAAGAACTCTTTATTTAATTATTGCTGTTTTGTTTAATTGTGCATTTTGAATATTAGATCAGTAATTATTGTAAAATGTTCTAGAAGATTTCGTGTTTTTAGTTTAATGAGTTTAAATTTTCCGTTTTCTTTTTGCTGATTTGTATTTTATTGTTAATCACCAGGTTAAGGTGAAGAGAAGCTATGTGCTGTAAAATTAATTTTCAATTTAAAATTATATTTGTTTCTCCACGTGTAAATTATAGTTTGGTTAAATTTCGTGACCACGTGGATATTTTTTGTGTGTATTGAGATTTATCTTCTGGAACAAATCTACCATTTTGTTGCTAAAGGATTGCATTGTCCTTTTTAATTGTAAATTCACGAAGGGGTTATTTTAATCCAAGACCTTCTGTCTTAAGGTTTTTTTCCCCTGTTGATTGTAATTAAATTTTTTTTTTCTTTTCTTTTTTATATGGAAATTTAATGAATATATATATAAATATCACTTTAAATAGTTCTTTATTTTTGAATCCACCATTTCAATTTTGGGGATTTTAAAGAAGTCAAATTTACAAACGCCCACATTACTTTTCATGAAAGTTACTCTGAGATTTAAGAATTCTTGCGCCTTTTAAATTCATATTTGCTGAGTTAGCTAAATTAATTTTGTCATTTTTCATTTCTTTAAACATATATGCTTGGACAATCAGTTCACAGCAGTATGTATGCCCAGCGTTATTCAAATAACCGTTTACCATGTTTGACGTTTACTAAACTGCATCTTTGTTTGCAAGAAACTAAAAGTTTTGCAACGTCAAGGGGTATTACTGGATGATGTAGAAATGCGAGAATTCCACAACTTGAATATGAGATTCTTTAGATTGCTCAATTCTATAAGAAAATTTATTCTATTTATATCATATTCAACGTGTTCAAGATTTCCTACCTAATGGCTGTTTGCTCCGTATCTAGAAAAATTGCAAACAATCCCAATTTTGCTGACACGGTGTTATTTACAGACGAACGCAACTCTCAAGACATGGTATTATGCATTTTCATAATAACCACAAGTGGGCTGATGAAAATCTACATGCAATAGCTGCAGCACGATTCCAATAAACTTTTTTGGTTAACATTTTGATTTATTAATTATTTAATAGGACCACTTTCCTGCCTTGTTGTTTTGAATTTGTGATACATACCTCCATTTTCTAGAAAATGAGCTTTCTGTTCTTTTGGATGATGTACCCTCATAATTAGAAGGCATGTGTGGTTCATGCATGACGCTGCACCTCCACATTTTGCAGTAACCTACGGGAGTTTTTAAATAACGTTTATTCAGCCGTTTGGATAGACGAGGATCTTCACACTCATGGCCCACAAGGTCACCTGATCACAATCCTCGGATTATTTTTTTTTTGTATGGAGATATTTGTACAAACTCGATCTTAAATTTAATCTCAATCTTCAAAATCGCATCATAGGAGCTGTAATGTCATTGGGAATACTTCTGGTCTTTTCGAGCAAATTCGGGAATCCGCTAGGCGTCGATCGATGCTTGTATTTTAGCTGGAGGTGCAAATTTTGAACATCTACCCTGAAATGTACTACTTTCATGTTTTATTTGCCACAATGTTATTGCTTCTATTAAAATAAAAAAAACATTGACCACCTTGTATCTCATTAACGACAAAATTTATCACACATGCTTATAGGAACTTTTCGTCTTAAAATTGAATGACGACCTTCCAAAAAATATTTCACATTACTTTCGTAACACCCTGTATATCGTATTACCGAAATTATTCTATATATTGCAGTTCTTTTTCTATTTACTAGACAAATGTAGTATATATATATATACTATGATCGTCAGAACTACGAATCATGTCGTTACCAGTGGCGGCTCGTGACAATATTGAGTGGTGCGACCAATAAATATGGCTATCTAAGAGGTGTCGCCTCTGGTTTATACAATAAATTAGTACTAATACTTAAACCATCAAGATAGTAATACATGGTAAGCATGAAAATAACGTACTTTCACGAAGTACGGTAAACCAACTGAAGTTAATACAATCAATTGAATTAATTGATTAAGTTAGATAATTGATTCAAATATGTAAGCGTATTTAATCCATTTTTCTAACCAATTCAGCTTTTTTTTAAACAGATAGTGGAACACATTTGAATCGGATACGTGGTAGTGATAAAGTAAATTATTTGGGGGAAATAAATCTTAAACCACGTGATTGGGCAAGTAGATATTTTACTGATTTCATTGATTTTTTCCTTCCCTATACTGCGTATAATTAGCTTCTTTGAAGAATAAGCATTCTATTACTGATATATGGATTCCTAATACACGAATATGTATATCCCCCTTGAAACTAATTTTCTTTTTCTTTTCACTGAAGTATGAGCGTAATACAATATTGGAAAATATAAAAGGTAGGTATGTTATTAAAGCAATATGAAACCATTCGAAAGAAATTGGATTTTTCTTCTAGCTTTCTGTATGAGGTAGATAAATTGGTTTATTTTGAATCGTATTGCCAAAGGTGAAGATCAAATATCGACGATATAAAAAATATATTTTATGATACGTATAACTTTAGTATTTTTGTTTCTGTTTCGTATTTAATTCAGTTTTCTACTTTTTTTTCGACAAAATCGAGAAAAAGAAGGAGAAAACTGAATTATATATATTTGTCGTTATTCTTACACTTTATATGTCGAGAATAAAAGCAAAGAATCGACCATCCAAACTCTTGCATGACCGTAATTCATATTAACATGATATGCATCAAAACAGTTGTTTCAAATATATCGAAGCGTTAAAAGGAGGGCATAAATATAATTAATTATCCTAAATTATGGTATCCTCTGAATACCGATACACCTTATTGTCTGGATAAACATCGGGCCAAGGTATCAATTAAGTAATTAAATCTACCTTAGACATTATTCAAAGAATATATTCGGTTCTGCTCAACTTTCCAGGTATAAAGCGGTATACGTGACTGTGGAATCGTAAAACATATATGCATATACAAATATATGTTCTAATGTGATTAGTTCTGACATAAATTAGTAGTAACTTCTCAAAATTAAATCAAGGTTTCTTTTTCTTTACAAAAAAAAAGGGGGAATCGTATTTAGAATGTAGTAATGACATTTAGATTTGTTCAAATATTCTCCTAGGCGAAAAATAATAGGAGAGCTAGTTATAGCGGCAATGTAGATTGCCTTTTGTCTGTTATATATCACTTTTTATTAGTGCGGTGACAGGTGGCCTGCGGTGTTAATAAAATGATATACAAAACAATATTTTATTTGAGCAAATTATCGATGGTTGGTTTTTTTTTTTTTTCTAAAAATAACCAACCAATCAACTGCAAACAATAAACACTTAGTAGTTAAACAAAAAATGCTAGCATTATGGGAAGAAAAAGAAGCTTTAGGATTGAAATATTTCCTAAAGCCAAATATATACATGCAAATTGCGAATGAGAATTTGTTGGCATTTCCGAAGATACAAAAAAAAAGAAAGTCAGAGAAAAACGTGAACCTCGAATAAAAAAAGTAACTAATAGCAATATATATACAGTACATATATTGCTATGTTTTCAGGGCACAATATTCATAATAGTTTTATTGTTTATTAGATCTAAAATGCAATATATTTGATGTTATTATGAGTGAACATGTTTTTATTCTCCTTGTAGATATATTAAGTTTTATTAAGAATTTGATTCAATACTCTCCAGAGACATCTCTTTTAATGCCAGTAATTTGCTAAATGGCAAATATACACTCAAATTGTTGGTAAATCATCTATGATTCAGCTATCTGCCGACAATGAGGTGCTATTTAGCATTATCCACCTAGATGGCGAAGAGAGGTAAATGCTAAATGTCTGCTCTTAAAGCAGATGTGCAAATAAACATTTTAATTTGGCTTATATTTGTATTGATAATGTTACAGTATCGTGTGAACCTATTTAAGGGGAAAAGGGAGGTTTTTAAGCAAACAAAAGTGATTTTTTTTTTGATGAAAACAATGAGACTCAAATAAGAAATATTTAAATAGCTATTTACTTAAAGGTGATTGTAATAGATTCATTACTATAATTATTGTAATGTATCTATTACGATTATAATAATCAATCAGGTCAGCTTTAAATTACCATTCATTTGGTGATTTGCTTATTTATAATAAACAATTCGCTTTGAGCAGTGACGAAGACCACTCATAACCCCCTTATATTTCTTCAGTAGGACCCTTGGTGCCCTAGGAGCGTGTTGCTAGTATCTCCTCTACTCCGATAAAGTGCTTAGTTTACATTCAGTAATGTGCATGAGACTCCTGTACATCAAGTATGCTCGATTTTACACGATAAAGGAAACATTTAAATGCAAATAACTGATTTTATTTAATAAAAAAAAAATCGAAATGTGAAACCGTGTAGAAACAACATTAAATGAGGATATAAATATCTTAGGTAAGTTAAATGTAAGTTATTAAATAACAAGTACATCTTAAATTAGTAATTCCACTTTTTACAATATAAATTGATTATAAAAAAAAATTAATACGATTAATTTTAAATTTCAAAATTTCTACGTCTTCAGGACATTCATCTGAGTAATTCTATGCTTAAAAGACGGGCGAATCAGGATGTGCAACATTGAACGGTAAAATTACTGGATTCTCGGTTCGTGCCGTGAATATATATTAGCTATTAATATTAAGAACTACCACCTTATAAACATTTTCCTCCAGTGGTTGCAAACTGTTGGGCTGAAAATACTCAGGGTGTATCAAATAAAAAAGTAAATTTTGCTTGGGTGTTAACTACACGACATATAAAGCACAAATCCGCCGAAACCGGATTTCATCATTAAAAAAATAAAAAAAAATAAAATTTATAGTCAAAAATTCTTTAGTCCGGGCCTGATGCAAGGAAACATCATGTTAAGCACCCGCTAAACGTGGTATTATGTACAAATACATTTGCACTCATTCAGTATTATTCTTAATGGTATGCTGTAAGTTCATTTGACGTCAATCTGAATAAATAAAGGCCTTGTAAAAATAGAAAAACTGAAGCATTTTAAATTTCTTCTTTTTATAAAATAAACATTCCTTATTTGTTAAGAGCATTCTACGTAAGTCTACAAAGTATTATTGTTAATATCCTGATAAGACGTTCGAGTTTCACCGGATATGCGACTTCAGTAGTTACAAAAAACGTAAATATTTTTCTTTTGCTTTGTCGAATCGAGAGTTAGTTGTTATAAACGGTACCACATGAATCTGAGTTATTTCTTTTGGATTTATTTAATCATATAACGCAAATGAATTGAATCGAATTACACAGAAATAAATGTAGATACAGAAAATTTGCAAACACGCCTTTTTACTATGATATCGCGCGAAAATGAATCTATACATTCCCGCGCTTTTGCCGATGCATCAAGCTTCGATTTTCTTTATATGAAACATGATGGTCCTGAAAAGGATCGTTTTTTCGAGACGGGAAGAATTTAAAATAAAATATCGAAGTGGCTTGCACTCCAAGCGGCGATCCACACAAAACTAACAGCGGTAATGGCTGAATGATAGTGGTATGTGGGGGTATACTGCGGACAGCATTTAGGTTGGGCACAGGTGCGGCTCTAGCCCACGGCATTTATAAAAAAAAAAATTTCTCGTTAATGTTTACAGATAGACCCCCTGTGCATTAAGACTTTTTGATTATATATGATTACAGCTGCTACATATTATTATATTTACCTCTATATCTGATAAACCCTGTATATTAAAAATAAAATTTCTTCTAACATTTTTAGATTTAGCTTAGAATTAAAATTATGCGCTTATTTTTAGGTTGTTTTGAACGCGGAATAGCTTTGGAGGGATCAATTCCGCAGATATCAGGGTGGCAGGTATGGTCAGGTCAGGCATCGAATATGGCTTTTGTACTTCGTACTTCTAATCACGGAGAATGACTCAGGACAGGAACATATCTCAGAAAAATTACCCAAAGGTTATAGGTAAATTTGGATAAAATTAATGCGATAAACTTTGTTTAACAAATAACCATTATTTTAACTAGGAAATTTGGAATAAACAGGATTTTATCCAAATAGCCGTTAAATTTTACAAAATAAATAAATAACTCTTAACAGACTTCGATAGCGATTGTCTTTCATCAGGAGGGCAAACTGCCTCTGAAAGTCCGTTAAATTCACCGAAGTGAGGGGAATATAAGATATTTAATGCATGGGAATGCCAATATGACCAAATGAAACTATGAAATGTTACACAAAATTAAAATAAATAATTATTGCAAAATTGTGGTATCCCCTCACATTCATTATAAGATAAAGGCGACACTAATGCATATCTTATGTTTCTCAGGTACGTAAAGAGTGAATCTTCTCTGCTGTTGTAATCACAAGCCAATGTAGAAGGTGCAGTACCAAGAAATAAACCTAATGACTACAATATACCACACGTATGAAATTCAACCGTCTGTATCTACGAAATATCTTTTTTCGGTTTAACTTATGACTAGTACCGTCAATATTCTCTTGCGGAGGTTATTTCACGATGCTTAACCAGCTAGACCCTATCACTATACTTCTTTCCTTTTAGACGACATAGCCTATTTTAATAATATTGTCTAGTTCATTGGCCACCTGCGATCCATATAAAAGAATTTATACAATTATCAAACATTCTCAGTAGCTTAAATCGTGCATTTCTGCAAATTACAGAACATCAAACAGCTATTTCAAACGATATTTCAGCGATAATTCCATAAAGCTGGCGGTCTAACCTTTGCCCAAAAACTTTTCTGCTTAACCCGATTTATCAAACCCACTAATTAAATTACCAAGTTCTCCATACGTCTCGCATACACCTAAAATTACCGGTATCTCCCGAGTATACTGTCACTAAACTAGTTTTGATATCCGAGACTGTTGGCATCTGGAATTTCCGTAGGAGAAACCGCAGAATTAGTGCGTCTAATACGGGACGGCACGCACAACCGCATTATACGAATATGCCTTATAGGTTATGCGTATGTACAACGTGTATACCAGTTTTACTAATCTAAATATCACAGGTTTTGTGTCATCTCGATCTGCTCAGGTTACTGACGATTCCGTATGTAGCGGAGCGAGAATTTTCATTGTTCTGGGTTGAATAAAGGTTCGCTCTTCTCGAATTTGAATACGAAGGTGACGCGTAATATGACCCATTGCGGTCCTGTTTGCTGTTTATTACGCGGGTGCCTAAATGAGTGGCCCTCATGTCGAAAAAGAAGTATTTCTGGAACCTTTCGTATGCAAATTAGTGAAATTTAACGGATTCGTGATCGTGATTTGGGTGAAAAAGGGTGCTGATGCAGTAAAACGAATTAAAATCAAAAATTGAATAGAATTTGTATGGATGTGATTAGATAAATTATACAGCATAATTAATTAAACTTAGCGACCAACCATATTTAGTAACGATTTGTCCTAGAAGCCTTTAAGGAGAAAAATATACCAGTAAATGGAGTCCTGAAATATCTTAACCCTTCACTACTCAAAACTCGCAAGGACAAATGGCAAATGCACACGATTCTCAAACTATGCGTAGTGAAAATATTTTTAAAGATGTTTTGTTTCTGAAGCTTTCGCAAGATGGTATGCTTAATTATCGCTATACATTTAGTATTTTTGCTCCTAATTATCCATTATTAAAGTTAGCGAATAATAAGCCGTTTTTAATCTGTTTAATGTGTATAAACGTAATTTAAAATGATCGATTGAAACAGGTTATAACAAGAGCTCACTTTTGATCTGTCGATTGCCGTCATATGAATAAAAGAAGGATAAAAATATGATTTCTATTAATTAACAAAGTCGAAAAATACGCATGTTATTCTGCTGGGCGGTTATGTGGCAGATATACGCTTCGATTTATCATCTCCAATCGGGGCGGTGTTCGATTCATTTCGCTTATTTTTTAACAAGGCGTTAGTGGATATTAGGCTAAGTTTTGATCATGATCAGTAATTTTATTTAAAAAAAAATGGAATATTATAGGCCCGAGAATTGTGAAACAATTTTACGGTGGCAATTCAGCAGAAGTTACACACGATTTATTTGCAGTAAATTATCCCGAAAGATCAACTCCTAGCGCGACTATTATTCGTAATACAGTCGTACAGATGTTTTGAAACAGCGTTTACATTAATAAATAACAAAAATAAAAATGTCACAAACAAATTGCTTGCGGAATTAATAATAATGCAAAAGTTTTAAACCTTTTGCATAAGAATAAGTATTGATCGTATAAATTAGTACATCCCAAGAACTTTTACTCGCCGATTATTACTGTGGCCTGGAATTGTATGAATGAATGATTAATATTTTTTCAACAATATATTATTTACCGACGAATAGGTACTTTATTTACTATTGTTAGGTTTTTTAGAATCTATGTTTGTTCTTTTATTTGATCATTGACTTTTAAAATTGCTTTTTATTCCTATTTTTCTTTGATGTTGTTTATCTAATCCTTCGATATAAAAATAAGTATGAATAGGAAGGAAGCATGAAGAGACTTTAGTTACTGAATAAGTATTGTCTTATTATTTCCCTTTTCACTAATACAGATTTAACATTGCTTTTACAATCTTCATAAATAAAGCGAGAAAAAGAAAATCAATCTCAATTTAATTCGGCTGAGCTATAACAATTTGCCGAACGTTACTAAATCTGTTCTGCCGCTTCGTATTCCTAAAGTAAGTACATTTTAGAATGCGCTGGAAAGTAAGTAGTTTTTATTTATACATACATTATAAGTTCTCCGAGCAATAGAAAATGGGTGTATAAATTTACTTTTTACCATTAGCTATTCCAAGAAATTTCATTTTATATTATTACATACTTTGCAGCAACTAGAATACTAAAATCTTGACATTTTCTATAGAGCACTAGTCATCAATTGCCAACAACTAACAACTGAAGCGGTTTACTTCACATGGTTGGTTTGTATAACTGTTGTAGACTCAAATATCTGCTTTGTGATTCATGCAATTTAGCGAAGAAATGCTTCAACAAAACATGTGGTAATGTGATGCGTATATCAGCTTAGAATCTTCATCCGCACATGCATGAGGTTTATGATTGACAGTAAAAGAGGGGCTCACGTCTTCAGATTCACGCCAGTGGCTCGCGTTCTAACAACTTCCCAGAATTTTTATACACCTAATTTAGGTTACCAACAGAGCGGTTAAAAGTACACTTTGCAAATAATAAGTTACTTCAAAATTCAATTCAACATTGAGCGAATTCCTTAATTCATGTAATTTATGGTGTCACTGAGTGTGATTTACATATGGATGTATGTTTCCAGGAATAATTTTTATCGCACATTGTACAATGGATATGTAATTAGGGTGGTTATGAGGTGAAAACCTATATAAACATCAAAATGAAACATACTATGTATTCCGCCTTGACTTTGAACTGTTGCTATTATAGGAAGAGCAAATTAACTGTTAGATTCAACTTGTCAATATCAAGAAGTAAATGTAAAGAAATTAAATTGTTCATAACTTATTTACTTATGAATATTTTTTTAATAAAATTCGAAATGTATTATTGACATCAATTTTATAATTATTTAAACCATCTTATAAATCTTTATCACTTCCGTTCCATGTTTTTTTATTTCGTTATATCCAGTGATTATTTCGCTTTATTATTTTTATAAATTAAGATGTCGTTCACTGAATTGTACTCCACTTAGAAAACGATATTGAAGAAATCAAAATTTATCTAATAATTAGGAAAAACTTTGACATACACATCGTTTACAATTGACAATTAATTTAGTAGTTATTTTTAAATTCTACCAACACAACGGCCATTTTTTTATGATGTTAAAGACATATTCATCCCTTAGTTTTTTGGATATATCCAGAATTTTTAATCTACAGAGAAAAAACTTTTAATTCGAATACTAAGTACTTGATCTCATTGAAATCAGGAAAAGTTAATCTTTTAGATTAATATAGAGAAGCCAC
Organism: Protaetia brevitarsis; assembly: GCA_004143645.1. Classification (NCBI taxonomy): domain Eukaryota; kingdom Metazoa; phylum Arthropoda; class Insecta; order Coleoptera; family Scarabaeidae; genus Protaetia; species Protaetia brevitarsis. The sequence goes on along the minus strand of RXPK01001047.1, from coordinate 41,004 downwards.
GAAGTTCTATTTAAAAAAAATCACTTTTTATGTAAAAACTGTCAATTGCACATTCGCAATTTATTGGTGTTATATTGTCACGTGCCGTTTTAAGAAATTTTTTTATAAATTGTTAATTTGGTATTTTCATATACATATCCAATTAAATATAACTCATATTATTTCAAAACTTAACTCTATTTTTTGCATTTCTATCATTTATTTATATATAAAGTTCACAATTTATACTAGTTTTGTCTCTTGCTAACATTATTGTCACAGGAATATCGCAGATGGTGGAGCAGATCTACGATGAGTTTGACTCTGGCACGTGTGCTGAGATGACTATGCTTGATCTAACGAAAGCCTTCGATTCAGTAAATCACGACCTCCTCTTAAGTAAACTAGGGCATTATGGGGTAAGAGGGCTACCACTCGAGCTGTTAAGGTCCTACCTTACCAACCGAACACAATTAACGTCGTGGAACAGCATAAAATCAAATCTGGAGAGTATCGGGTGTGCAGTTCCGCAAGGATCGATACTGGGGCCGCTACTGTTTATTATATACATCAATGATCTTCCATCCAGTATTGAAAATGTCGAAATTTGTTTGTATGCTGACGACACTTCACTCCTGGTGCTTTCCGAAAGTTCCCAAGATGTCTTCGAAACAACCAAGGCGGCAATGAATACCGCTGAGAGATGGTTTAGTGCTAACAAATTAAAAATAAAACTGGAAAAACCGCAAATCTTAAGATTTACTACCAAAAATCACTCACCGTCGAAGGCTCAATTTTTAGGTATCACCATTGATACGACTATGAGATTTATTTCCCCTAAACAGTTGTCACCACCAATACCAACACGCAGTAGGAATGGCATTAGAACACTATACCATCGATTATCATGTTCGCAAAAATCGATGGGTATTGGGGGACAAAACTTTATAATTACTTGCCTGACGATATAAAGCAACTATACAGCGATTAGCTTTAAAAAACAAGTTAAGAAACTGTTACTCGAGAGGGAGTGTTACAGTATACAGGAATTTCTGTATACGAAAGGGAAGTAATGTCATTACTTCAAAACCTCATCCATCTTCTATGTTTTGTTGGTTAGTTATTTCTTTATATGTTTGTTTGTTGTATTTATATTTATATCTTTATATATATATTATTTTTTGATTTGTTCTGCATTCCCGTAGGATTCCTACTGGCGCCCAACTATTTATATTACTCACGACGCGATGCCACAAAAACGAGCAGTCAACATAACATTACAACAATGTTAACACTGCGTAGCCTTTCACGGCCGGTGTAACTATAACTAACAGCTTCTTGCGGGTTTCGCCGTGTGTCAAAACTTTCGCTCGACGTTTCGCTGTTCATACTGAACTGTTCACTTATCCTGAAGAAGCTGTCAGTATGAACAGCGAAACGTCGAGCGAAAGTTTTGACACACGGCGAAACCCGCAAGAAGCTGTTAGTTATAATTACAACATGTTACTCAAATTGTTGTCATTTCATGTTATCATTTCATTTTTGATGTAAAACATCATATTGCTAAAAAAAATCAAGTTAAATAAATTATTTTTTCTATACGTAACACTTCGAATCTCACTGAGCATATTTATAAATAAAAAAAAAAAATAGGACATCTGGTATAGTTGTCATTAAATTTGGTTGAAACGTTATTAGAAGTTAAAAAAAAATCAATGAGACAATACGCCATGTATATTCACAGAAATTCTGATAAAATTTTTATTCAAAATAAGCTTATTGAAAGCCTAGTCAAAATTGGTTTCCCTTATGAAAAGTCATAAGCATGGCACACAGCACCTGCGCTTCCGTAAAACAAATATTTTAAAAAAATGCGTGCGAGCGTACGTTTGTATGTGTATAAAACACAAGTAGGCTAATGTGGAATTCGAGATACCTTAATGGTGTTAATAAGTAAATATAGTACCAGGTGTTATAGTAAATGCCAGCATAGCATGGTATTTAATATTCATGTGAAGTAAAAACAATCATGCAGCGTCCTTTCCTAAAGACGACTAATGAACTTTGTGTACATAAATGCATAATGTATAAGGGCTATTTACGTATGTAAAAATTACTACACATTTCATATATCGACCGTACATATTATACTTCTTCCATTAGGTATCATCTAGATTTCTAGGTCTTATATAAATTTTAAAATATATTCGGAAAAGTATTACGCTTATGGAGATCGCATACCCAACGTTACCAAAACTGATATGTAAGACAAAAAAATGGGAGAAACTCAAAAGACACAAAAGGATAATCTAGATTGACAAATGAGTTATGAGAAAATATACGGGAATTCAAATAAAACAAAAAAAAGGAAAAAAGTTATTTGTATCACTAGGGCAGAAACTCGCAAAAGAGTTTCTAACCGTGTGATACACAATGTTTTTTTGGGCCGACAAATCTTAATTTTGAATTGAAAATAGAGAAGAAATTTTGACACTAGGGAGTTGACAGTACAAGTTGGCACACATTCTGAGAATAAACTTTTTTGTAATTTTCTTTCTAGTTTAATATCTATTTACCAATAATAAGTGCAATGAAGATATCAGTTCATCTTAGCATGGTTGAACAGTAGCTTAATGACAAATTATTACACGTCTGTCGTGTGGAATCTAGTGTGGCCAACCTTTAGTCATATTTTTACTTGCCTACTACGGTTTTCCTGCCGCTTTGAAGTACTGCAAAACAGTGTTTCTGGACGGAGGCACAAAAAATACTTTTAAAATGATACACTATCATCATTATTAGTCACACGGTCGCTATTTATACTTTATATTAACAATGCCACCACAAAAACAAATACGCCATGAGGATTGTTTATTTATTCGCAAAAAGGTTGTGGGTTTTATAAGATTTCGGTATTATCTAATTGTAATTACCGACACAAAAAAATATATGGGATTGACATTTAAGCGTAACCACTTCTTGGAAAAATGAGATTATGAAAATAAATATTAACACACCGGCGCCACTGAATGTTGATATGTATTTCCGTAGAATGACAGTCTTTCATTTTGTTATAATAAGCAATACAAAATTGCAAATGCTGGTAAAAATAAACGCAATTATTTAAAATCAATCAAAAGAGAAATATTTACACGTATTCTAATTCTATTCATTCTTTAAGTAGATGGTTGTAAGTGAATTAGGAAGGCTTTGCTCTATCTCCTAAAAGCCTAATATACAATGACTCTGATTTGAGTTGATTGAAAAGCTTTCGATTTCTCAGAAGAAAAAAAACAATCACTTTTAATATAAAATATTTTAATAATAATTTTCCAAGCAAAAACATTACAATTGGTATTTTATTTATTAACATAATGAGAAATACTTGAAAACATTTTACTTATTCTAGGATACATTATATATTTTCACGGTTATTTGCAATATACAGTGTGTTGCCTGATAGCTGTCACGAGAAGAAGAAAAAATTTAGTATTGATTTCCCAAAAAAAAGTTATTCCTCAAAATAGTATTTTCTTGTTCTAAAACCAACAAATATGTATTATTAGACTTCAAAAAAAGTGTCTTAATAATGGATGAAACAAATGCTTTTTTGTAATTTTTAAGCAGCATTATTTTCTAAGTTCATAATGTTGTGCCAATATCTAATTGAATTGATCCTAATGCTTTTGACATCGATCGTGTTAGTGAGTTACTGTCGCTATTGTCATGTAATGTTTAATTGACACACAATCTTGATACTTACACAAAAAGTATATGGGGTTCAATGTTATGGTACAACAGGCGAGTATCAGCAAGGTACAGTTGCGAAATCAAAAAACGCGTACACTTTTATTTTGTTTAAATTTTCTGTATAAATGTGGCTTTTTTTATATAAATCGTAGAGTTTATTTCAAATGTCAAGTTTTAAGTGTCAAAATTTAAAGCTCATAATGCCGCAATTAAGTTATGCCCAAAAAATCAAGTAATAACCTTAACACATAGAAGAAGGATGGTCGATTAGAATATTGGTTGCAAGATTTTTTGCTAACAAAAGCCCATTCGAAGACTTAAGGCCAAATGGAAGACACAGGGAAAATCTTCAAAGAACTCATGAACAAGATGAAAATCTTTTAGAGATCATAAGAAATCATCCATTTGAAACGGTTAATACATGCCTTTTACGTGAAATTTATTGGGAAATTTCTGGTCTTTAGAAAAAAAAATCTCTAACATTATAATATTACTAAGGAAAATATTCATATCTCTCAGGAAAAATTTTAAATTTCTTACAATTTGGAAATTACAGTTAAACATAAAGTAATTTAATATTACATTAAGCGATCACACTATTTCTTTAAGATAACATCTTGTAATCAATTAAATTACATTATAGCAAAAGAAAAATATTTATAGATTGACCAGTAGCACTGAAGATTATTGGTAAAGTGAAACATATGTATGCTAATATCAACCGGTGTTACACACATTTTTAATGTGTCCAAAAAATACTTGTTTGGATTTTCTCAAAGAAACTACTTATTTTATATAAAGTCGGTACAGTTACAGACAAAGTAGTAGTTTTTTATTTAAATCATCGCGTTATGATGTTCTAAATATATAATAAAAGTTCTTTGGCTTATAGTAGCAAATACGTTAAATATATTCTACGAGTACAGAAATTCACGTGAAGATGGCGGTTTCTCCTATTTCACTGCATTAAACTTTCCATATTTGATATAAGTTTTCTACATGGCAGACATTAGATTAGATTAGATTTTTATTAATCCTGGGATCTACTACATAGATATGGGACAAGTCAATATAATACAGAGTAATAACTATCGATGGACATATATATAAACATACCGAGTGTCCAGCCTAAGATGCAACGGTCCATAGCCGATTTATTATTGTTTTTTTGGAAAAATGTTTCAGATAAATGTTGCCTCGAATCATATTCTACACATTTTAAAATTAGTTTCAGTAATGGCAGACTTCCGGTTGTACCGGAAGTAGATACTAACTTTATTATTTTAAATGGAACACCCTGTATATTATTGTATTTTTGGATTCCTTGTTAAATTTAAATAACAATACGTTAGGCATACATGGGGCTAAGTTGTACCGTTTCCGAATTACATGGCGTTTTTCGAAAAAAATGACATTTGCAATGTCTGCGGTGTTTGGAAATATCTCCGGAAATACGAAAGTTAGAAAGATGCGGTTTACAGTTTTTGCTTAATCATGAAACAGCACACGTCTTTTATTTTAAAATTGTTACGTTTAAACTACAGAATTATTAAACAGGGCTCTGTAATTTTAGAACTCTAAAATCATGGATAACTTGATTTTTTTAAATTGAATGGTATAGCAATTTTTACATAAATGGATGTAAAATATAATTCTCTTTCGATTTTATACGAGTGTCATTGTGTTTATCTCCAAAGGTTTTGGAGATATTCGCGATTTTTCAGTTTTTCGTGATAGATACGTATTGCGAAGCGCCGGCCACCTTCCCCTGACATTTCACCAGGTTTGCAACTGGCAGCAGTAACACTGGCGTGTTTAGAAACTGGCCAACACAATACAATAAGCCCACTGGAAACAAACAAAACTTGAAATTACAAAAAAAAAAGAAAACACAACATTGCAAACTTTTTCGAGAAAGTGATGTTTTCAGACAAAGCTACCTTCCACAAAAATGAATTTGTGAGTCGTCACAATTGTTTATTATGACACACAAAATCCCCATCGATTTATTGCAGCACATAGTCAGTACAGAAGGTCAGTGAACGTGTGAGCAGGTATCATTGGACAACATATCATAGGCCTGTTCTTTCATAACTAACGCCTGATGAGTAGGGTTTCTATGGAATTTCTTCAGAATAATTTGGGCGTTCTGTCAGAAAATATTCCGTTAGCTACTCGTCAGCTGATGTGGTTCCAACACGATGGTGCTCCATCTCCCAATACTGTCGAATTTCGTAAGTTTTTGGATGTGCCTTTTTCAAACCGCTGGATTAGGCGTGGAGGACAGATGACAGATGGCCTCCGAGATCGCCAGATCTTACAAGCTGCGATTCCTTTTTATGGGGTTTCATTAAAAATGAGGTTTATGAGTTACACCAGAAATGCTCAGAAATGTTCAAAAGTGTTTGCAAAAGCGATTTCAATTATGTAACGCCTAAAACGGATCGCATTTTGAATATTTGTACAAATTCTCTGTATAATGACGGCACTAATATTTAAAGTGTAACCTGTTGCGAGCAAGACGCTCGATGTGTATGTACGCCATTCATTGGACAGAGTAATGTAGTTCGAAAAATGTTCTGATTTATGGATATACCAGTAATGTTGTGTTTTCTTTTATCTTTGCTATGTTCATTTCCAACGCGTTTCAGTAAAGTCTACATTTTTTTGATTTCAAGTTTTTATTATTATTATTATTACTGCAGCCAGTCCCAAGCCGTGAAATGCGAGGAGAAGGTGGCCGGCGCTTCACAATACGTATCTATCATGAGAAACTGAAAGATCGCGAATATCTCCAAAACCTTTGGAGATAGACACAATGACACTTGTATAAAATCGAAAGAAAATTAAATTTTATATCCATTTATGTAAAAATTACTATACCAATCAATTTAAAAAAGCAAGTTATCCATGATTTTAGAGTTCGAAAATTATAGATCTCTATTTAATAATTCTGTAATTTAAACGCAACAATTTTAAAATAAAAGACGTGTGCTGTTTCATGATTAAGCGACAACTGAAAACCGCATCTTTCTAACTTTCGTATTTCCGGAGATATTTCCAAACACCGCAAACATTGCAAATGTCATTTTTTTCGAAAAACGCCATGTAATTCGGAAACGGTACAACTTAGGCCCAATGTATGCCTAACGTATTGTTATTTAAATTTAACAAGGAATCCAAACGTACAATAATATACAGGCTGTTCCATTTAAAATAATAAAGTTAGTATCTACTTTCGGTACAACCGGAAGTCTGCCATTACTGAAACTAATTTTAAAATGTGTAGAATATGATTCGAGGCAACATTTATCTGAAACATTTTTCCAAAAAAACAATAATAAATCGGCTATGGGCCGTTGCATCTTAGGCTGGACACCCTGTTAAAAACAAGTCTATGTGCAACTATCCACGGCCGTAGATGACCGCAAGAACACCTCAACAGAGTAAAAGGTTTGACATAGCAGATACTGCTTGAGTTTCTGAGCAAAAGGACCCAAATGGCTGGTAGTTTAAATATCTACTGGTAAGGCGTTAAACATAACTATCAAATATTTATCTATTACTTGCTGGATAAATATATCTTCGGAGCTGTTATCACAACCCTTTCTCCATTGCATAGGTGGCCTTTTTCACATTTTTTTTTTACAAATTAACTGCCACTGTGAAGGGGCAACGGGCAACTAGCGTGCAGTGGTTTTGGGTTTTGGAGTAAGCATTAGGCATTTTATTTGTCTTTTATACATTAAATTTTAATTTTAAATAAAAAAAAAACAGAAAAACAGAAATACTAAATTTTTGTTTGTAATTTTTTTCTGAACAAGTACGGAAATTATCACTACCTTAGAGGTTTTATTTGCGAGTATTCCAGACTAAAAATTACCCACATTTCGAATATTTTTTTTACTTTTAAAAGTAAAATACCTGCACGGCTTTAAGCTTTGGAAGCACAAAATTGCCCCAAATACGTACAGAAATTTTACCAAAATTTTTAGTGTTACGAAAGTGTTTTGGCATGTGTATGTCCATTTGACATTTTTGCCTTGAAATGCTACAGCAACACATCCTTAAACTCTGGCAATCATGTCATGGAACAACCTACACAATTTAATTGCAGGACACTTGTTGAATATGTTCCCCATCATCCGATTTTACCTGGGAATTCAATGCAACGTGAACAGAACAAAGGACTTAAGCATTTTTCACATTAAACGTTAACCAATTAATTAAATCAGAACGTTGCACCTATACATTTCGTCTGCAAGGCGAATCACATTTTCCAAGTATTCCAATCTACAATGGTTTCCTCCCAATTATATTAGACACATCCCCATACACACGAAATTCCTAGAACGTTCGGAATCGCCTGGTTCGAGCCATTACTCATAATTCGGTTTACCTAATTTCGACGAATTGTATGCAAAACGCGACAACAGACTGCGGCCGATGTTACTCTAAACGTGCACCTGTTTATACGATCGTCCGTCTCTCGTTCGCCAACCGTATTTTTTTTTTTTCGCTTTTTAAATTATTGACTCGCATTTTTGGGGCCACCGACAGGAATATATATTTTTGTTTGTCTGCGTGTCCGATGGTAACTCGATATACCTTTGAAATATTACCAAGTCTCTTGTGAAACACCGACATTCGTCGATCGCAAGTTTATCGATGCAGAATGAATTCGTGAATTATATTTTTCGGTTGTTATTGTTTTTGCATCGCATCGGCGCATAATGCGGTACAACGACGAGTCGAGCATAGCCGTGTGTGTGTGTGTGTCTGTGTGTGCTTGGCGGCAACTTCTCTCCCCACGAAAAACATGCCACACACGTTTTTTCATGTTGTTTTCGCCAGTTAATTAGGAATAGCAGAATGAATTTTATAAGATCTTTCCACACTAGAGGAGATCGCTTATCTGACGTTTCGAATCTGCGTTGGCTACGGAACTGCAACATAGATAATTTCCTCCGGAATTTAAATTACATAGATTATATATCTGTATATCTCCAGCATGCAATCAGGGGTCTTACGCAGTCATAACAAACGTTTAAACTTTCTACTTTACAATGATAATCCTTTCAGAATGTATACTTTTCTTCCGTGTTACACTAGCTCCTGCATTATCCTCATAATTCTTTTTTTTTTTTAATTTATTGTCATAGGTTGTAAACAACATAGACATTTGTCAGTGAATAACAGAAATCACATACGCCACCCTACATTTTAGGGAGAAGGAGGAAATAATGGACGACAACAAGTAACTTCTATGAAATCGAAATCGAACTGCACCTAGAGTTCTAATTGTTGCAGTTTATAAATTCCTCAATAGTATAAAAACAATACTCATAGATAAATGATTTTAACATTTTTTTAAATGCATTTAGAGAACCGGCTGATCCTATACCATCAGGTAGTGCATTAAAACAAGTTACGCACCTATAGTATGGGCTACGTTCATATAGTGATGTTTTATGAGCTGGTACACTTAGTTGATTTCTTGAACGTGTTGTCATAAGATTATAAATATCCTTATTTTTAACAAATTGGCTTTCGTGACGTTTGTAAAAGAGTAAAAGCTCATACAAGTCAGTGACCCAGAGGCATGATTTTTAATTGTTTAAATAATGGTCGACATGATTCTCTAGTTGATGCCCCCATCATGCATCGTATTAGCCGCTTTTGATGGATAAGCAATCTGTTTGCCCAAGGCGCCGATCCCCAGAAAACAATAGGTTTGTTCGCTGTGCGAATCAAAACTTAATTGGAAACTATTTCGGTTTTTCCAGTGCGCATGATTCAAAAAGGGATTGTAGTTTGAAATTAGTTTGGTAATTTGCTTTGCGAACACATCCAAAACCAACACTACTACCATCTGTGTCCAGCAATTGGAATTTATATGTCAGCCGGCGGAGCACACGGCGCAGTGTACCTCTTTCGTTTAGTGCGCATGAGCGAATTTAAAATCCACAAGAAATCCGTGAACTTTCTGGATTAATCACAAACTGTCACTGACTACAATTTGATACTGTGCGAACACCAAATTTTAAATTACCAACGGTCGAAATACGAAATTGTTGCACTGCGAACGCACAGCTGTTATTGCGCATGCGTCGTTCAGTTGTGGATAGTTTCTGATTGCACAGCGAACAAACCTAATTGCATATCGTAATCGCGATTCAGCATATGAAAAGTAAAATACACGCAAAGCGCCCACACCGTCTTCAAGTTTCTGAGGCCATAGTACGCCGCACAAAGTTTTTTTTTTATTGTGTAACAATGCTCTTCAAATTTTAGACGACAGTCAATCTCCAATCCCAAGAACCTCGGATCCCATTCATCTCGGATATTCAATATCTGTCTACCCATTTTTTTAACCAATTATTTATTTATTAATAATAATATTTATTGCTCAAAAGATCACAATGGATATAAGAGACGTTAAAAGATAACAATACACTCAGCAACATTAGAAGTGCTACACTTAGAAATGTTATGAAATGTTATTTAAAAAATGTTAAAATAAAAAAAACACAAAATCATGTTTGCTTTCTTCTCCTTTTTGTGTATTTTTTCTAGACCTTCACAATCATGTTTTTGTGATTACAGCGCAATCTGTTACGAATCGAAAAAAAGTTTCAAACAAAAACTACATACTTGATGGCATAGAATCCGAATCTGCAATACAAAATGGGGGTTCCCATTTAAGATTTCAAAGTTGTCCCCCCTCCCACTCTGAGGTGTGAGGTGGGGGATCGAGTTTAGCACCATTCAGTGAGCCTCCTACATTATAACAAATCTTATTAAGCTCTTTTTTTTGATTTGATGCAGTGTTTTAGAGATATTCCATTGTCTCAAGATAAAAAACTCACCCTGTATACAAAACATTACATGAAGCAAATAACGACCTGAATCTATCAAAATTATCAAAAATGACAGCAAAAGCTGCTGTATCTCGCACTATAATTAACACATATACACGTTTTCCTGAACATGAACTTTTCTAATAATATTTGCAATATTTGCCTCAGAGAATGCACTTTTGATTATATATTCGCATTTAGAACATATAATTTCTGTTCTAATGTGAAGTATATCACATAGATGTCGCTGATTTCATTGGTGTTGCCTGAATATGGTTTGCTCTTCCCATTATTTACCTCACTCCGTCGTTTAAAAAAATAGACTATAGTTAGCTCCCATAAACAGGTTTCTCCACAAAAAAACTTTTTTGTTCGCAAAAAAATTATCAAAGATGAAAAGTTCACATTCTTATCATAGCTTGTTTTAAATATAATCATTTTAATGCCAAACAAAATAAGTTTAACAACTTATTCCTTCTGGGTTTAACAATTCTAATGTCAATGAGTTTACATTATACATACATGTAGATTACAAAATATATCTACACAAATATGGCAATAACATATTAAAATATTCTGCTAAGGTGTAAAAGCAATTTTGCAGATAATTCTTTAACTTATATTTAGGATTGCTAACATTTGTTTATAGATTTAATATTTGGAGGTAAGTTATTGTATATTTGTATAGTTGATTTTTCCAACTTGGAGTGGGAGTTATAAACTCTTCACAGTTTCTTGTATTGTAACTGTATGGTTAATATCGTTCTTATCAGATGGATTATTAAATATGTAAACAGAATAGGAATATAAATAGACACAAACAAATGTCAATTGTATGCTCACTAAATATTTGTCGGCAACTAGCTCTGTGGTCTAGATTTCAAATGAGCCTAATAAATTATTTCGAAGCAACAAATATCCTTTCCTAGAAAACATCCTAGCCCCAAACTGCAACATTGTATTTTAGATGTATTCTAAAATAGTTCACAGACCATAAACAAGCCGAAGAATTTCACAGGATTTTCAAAGTTGTGAACCTAGATAGATTTTAGCGTAAATGTTAGAGACGCGTTTTTTTACGATTCAGTAAAAGTTTATTGTTTTGACACCAGTCGCTGAATTCGGCTTTGCACAGTTCCAGTTTCGAATGTAGTTCAGTTGAGTTCATGAGTTATTTTTAAAACTTTATGAAACTACTAAATCATTACATACATTTGTTTTATAGCATCTCATAAGTGTCTTAATAAAAAAAAATAGGCTGTTACCCTATTTTATTGATGATTCTATTGAAAGAAAGACATATTGAGTAAACAAATAAGATCAATCTTAACTGAGGTGAGGCACTGTGAGAGAAGTATTCACTCTTTTTTTTTTTGCAAGCAGAAATTAGGTACATATGTTTTAATATTGTCAATAAATGTAGATATGTTGATGATATCATCTAAGGAGGTATATATATATATATATATTAAATTAATCTTGCAATGTTATAATTTAATGCTTCATTATGTATAACATTTTCGAAACACTATCGAAAATGCGTTATCTAATATGACATTTATGCCCTTATCGATGATGTAGGACTCTTCTCTTCAGTGTTTCTGACTTTATAAATATTTATATTGTTTGTTACCCATTCCTTTTCTTGTCATTTCGATCTCTGCATTTATTCGTTGTTCTTATACTAACCATCCAGTTTGAATATTTCTGGCAGCCCTTAAGTAATGACTTGATTTTTTTGTCTTTCGCTAAAATTTCCTAAAATTGCTATGTGCTTCATTGCTTCATCCGTCCTAGATATGTGTTTCTCTCTTGCTCTATTAATAATACCGCTTTTCGTTAAATCACTGCTCAATGAAGTAGGACTTTCGTTTAGTTTTCTTAACACATGATAATTCTCCATTACTTTTCCTGTACCTGACAGTTGTTCTTGTCATATACATCATTTCTGGTAAATCTCTACTGGTATTTGTATCAAATGAAAAACAGCGGTATTGTTTGCGGTTTTTCATTTTCTCAATTGGTTCCTTACTAGCTTTTAATCTGTTGAATATCTTCTTCGTGCTGCAGGCATTTTGTATTTAAATTAAAATCAATGTTGTTAATGTTCTTTGTTTTAATAAATGGATATAGTACAGTTATATATAAGTGAGTTTGCAGAATATATTTTCGCATTAACAAACCAATATTAGCTGTCATTTTTGACAGATCATCTGATAACATAATAGAACAAATGTTTTCCAGAATCGCAATTTGAAATTGAATTTCATTCGTGAGTTTGACCACAATCACCATGAAGGAGAAGAAGTTTAAGTAGCTTCTCTTCATACGCAATCATCAAATAAACAGATTTCATATTGATTTCAAGACAATTCAGAACATGGAATGTGGGGACAGTATTTTAATGACATATGTACTCACATATTGTAGAGACGTATTGAATGGACTTGCACCTTATACAAAATGTTCCGAAGATTTTGTTCTTTCCTAGAAACGATTAATTTTGCAGTGCCCAAAATTTGAAGTTTAAAGGATTTATCTTCACGAATGGTCCCCGAAAATCTTCCACCCAATCCATGATGCCACGGTTTTCTAACGGTTTGGCTGAAACATTGCACCGTTCATCACACAGGGGCTTGTCTCGTAATGAAAAATCGTGCGCATGCCGAACTGGTAAAAATCAACGTCAAGGCTGACAGGACATAGGTTAAGTCGTCCTTGTCGTTCTCGACCGATGGAATACAAAAACAAAAATGAGTAACTCAAGAACAAAACCAAAAGCACGTACCAATACTGCCATGAATCACGCCAGCGATTCCAGTGCAGTTGCGGTAATAAACTTCCTGAAAAGTGATGCATTCGCAACGTTAGTTAACAATTTACTGAAGGCACAACTCCACGATTTCAAAGAGAAAATCAATAACTTGGAAAAGGAAGTCAACATTTTGCGTCAATCCAACATTCAACTTGCAAAATTAGTAACAGGACAATCGCAGGTCACAAATGTCAACGATAACCTATTAGATTACTCAAATGACACTGTTCTGTCGGACGATTCGGTTATCAACATAAATGTGCAAATTAACAAGAAAAAAGACGACTTGATAACTAGCAACAACAACTGTTGTACGGGCAAATGTAAGAGGCAAACAAAGGGACGACAAGTATTCCAAAACAAATACGAAGATTTAAACGTAGTGGGATCATGTTGTGACCAAACACACAGTGACATACCGTTTACAGGGGCCGGCAGGAAGATATGGTTGTATGTGGATAGATGTGAAGCAGGAGTGAAACCCGAACACGTGAACCAATATCTAAGCAGGAGATGTCCGGGGAAGAGTTTTATAGTAGAGCGTGCCAGACAGAATGAATTTCGCCCATCGTTTAAAGTTGGAGCTCAACCGGAATTAGAACCAGTTTTACGCGAGCCGACCTTTTGGCCGAAAGATGTCATTGTTAAGCGGTTTAAATTCTTCACAGGCGGCCCCAAACGGCATCGCTTAGAACCCAGGAATGTTAATTTTTAAAGGACCCACAAAAATTGGAAGTTACTAAGTGCGAAAAGCGGCGAAGAATACGAAATCCAAGAAAATCATATGGAATTACTATAAAATAAATGCCACATTACAAAGAATTTTTTGAGAATAATTCAAATTGACTTTACACGTATATTAAACATTTTATACAGATACACTTAAAGCTTTAAAGCAAAAACTGCTGACTTACTACATGGATCAAAATCGTGACGCGCACAATTCGAAGAACCTATTACTCTATGATAAAAACAATAATTGAAGGTACTCTCTGTTTTAACCATTACATTATTATTGTTCTTATAATTTTTATAATTGTTTTCTCTGTCTTCCAGCATTTGTTCTGCTAAACAAAGAAATTTGAAGAAGCAAAAACGACGGGATATAACTCCAGGCCTATTCAAAAATTACCCAACTACCCAAAATCAAGATACCTAAGGAAAATTATGTCGACCTATTAGTATTCAATTATTCGAATTTAATGCCTATTTTTTATTATTCGTTTTGAACAATGTTGTTAGGAATATACAATATTACTATTACTGTCGTGGTTTTCATTTAATGAAATATTGATTTTTTTAGATAAAAATAAATAAGTTTTGATAATTTTTACATTGTGGAAATCTTTAAGGCAAAAAATACGCCATGGCAACTAAATGAGCTACTTAAAATCTGATTGGGCTTCGGTACAATAAATTAGTAATCAACAATGATAAAACCCAATGCATTCTATTCTACAATAGTAAAAAAATATAACACTCAAACCATCAACCTGTGTGATTTAACCATGAAATTGAGTAACTCTTCTAAATTAGCTGGAGTAATCATTGATGAAACCTTAAAATGGAACTTACATATTGATCGATTATGCGGCCAGTTATCTTGATTATGTTATACCCTCCATAATCTGAAACGAACTTGCAATACGCATACACTCAAAATTTAGCAAAATTTCTCAGTTTCTCAATCTGAATTAATCTTTTAATCGCTTTTTCAACTACGCTAGCCGAAATTAACACATACCTAATTATGGCTATATCCCCTTTAGACACCGTCTGTTTTGCTAAAAGATCCGCGCTCTCATTATCCATTGCACCTACGTGAGCCCTAGTCCAAAAAGTGTTACTCCTCCCTCTCGTAAGTTTCCAATAAGTTTCTAATAACAAATCGATCGGATTCTTTTAACTAATTCTGCTTGAAAATTATCGCAATGATCCTCTAATACAAACTTTTGATTATATACAGGGTGAGTCTCAATATATGCGACAAACTTTAAGTGCTGATTCCTGGGGTTATTTTGATCATAAAAGCTCATAAGATCATATGTCCAAAATCGCTTAGTTCTAAAGTTGTACAATGTGTAATAGTAAGTTAACATAATTAATGTTTTTCTTATAAATTAACAAAATAATTAGTAAAACAAAATTAACTTATACTAACTGTTGAAAATGACCGCTCTCAACTGCAATACAAGCTTCTATCTTCCGTCGTATTGACTGGCGAGTCCGTTCTAAAATACCAGGGGTGTTTCGAATTGTTTGAAAAGCTGCGATAATACGATTTCTCAGTTCATCGACATTTTCAATGGGAGTCGTATAAACTAATGACTTAAGGTGACCCCAGAGAAAAAAGTCCAAAGAATTTAAGTCTGGAGACCGAGGAGGTCACGGTTGTGGACCTCTCCGTCCTATCCACCAATACGTATGGATTACGTGGATACGTATTGTGCAAAAACTCGCGAGCAACTAAACTAAAATGCGCTGGAGCACCGTCATGCATAAAATACATTTGTAATCTTAATTGCAATGGAACTTCTTCCAGCAGTAGAGGTAGCTCCTCTTCAAGAAAATTGCGGTATACCTCGCCATTTAACCGCATCGGTAAAAAATGTGGACCTATCAAGTGATCTCCAACAATTCCGGCCTACACATTGACAGAGAATTGATGTTGATGACGGGCATTCACTAGTTCGTACGGATTTTCTTCGGCCCATATCTGATTATTATGAAAATTAATAATCGCGCTTCTAGAGAAAGTAGCCGCGTCGGTGAGGAATATTTGAGCCAAATAGTCAGGATTTTGTGCGAGTTTGTGTTGCATCCATTGACAAAAAGCCACTCTTTGCGGAAAATCTGCCAGCAAAAGTGCCTGCACCCATTGAATATGATATGGATACAACAGTTGATCTTTCAATATTCTCCAAACTGTGGCCTGACTAATGTTTAAAGCAAACGGAATTTTTTTGGTGCTTGTAGTAGGATGTTCCTCAATTTCATTTAGTACCATTTTTCTCACTGTAGATGGGTGCCCGTTATCAGTCGTCCGTTTTTTTTAAATTTCCCGTTTCACTAAGACGTTGGTGAAGACGGGCAAATATTGAATGATGCTGGGTGATACGGTTCGGGTATCGTTCTTCATAAAGACGTCTAGCAACACGCGAATTTCCATTGGCAAGACCGTAAACGAAATGCGTGTAATTCATTTTAGAAAACAGAAACTGGCAATAAACTGAATGAATACTCTCACAACTATTGACAAATATTGAAATGACAAATAAACAATTCCCTCTCAACACAATAGTTTTTGAAGAACCAACTGTGATATTATATCGTGCTAGTCATAGTTCATAATTTATTATTAAACATTTAATAACTTTAAAACCAAACCGTTTTGTACAGGTACTCATATGAACTTTTATGATCAAAATAACCTCAGGAATCAGCTCTTAAAGTTTGTCGCAAATATATAGAATCACCCTGTATTTCAATACTCCTGTTAGAAACAACAAAAGCCGCCCCTGCACCACCCTCACCGATCGACCCATCCGTAAAAATTTTTAAACCCTCCTTAAAAGTGCTTGTATATATACAGGATGTATTCCTGAGCGTCAGCAACATTATGCAGTTAAACGGGCATCGCTCCAGACACATTCAACACAACAAAAGACCAAAATGCATACAACTCCTTGCAATGCATTTTTAATTCCATACTTTATGTGCTGATGAGTAGCAATAAAGAAGTCAACAAAAATTTTATGCCCGCCGAAAATAATCAATTTTACGACAAAGTATCGCCCATGTAAGAATATGCATATAAAATATACGCTGACACACACAAGCTCTGCTCACAGAAAGGTTCCCCACGAGCGATATTACAAAAGAACGTTCTAAGTACGTACAACAATATCTCGGACGAGTTACATATTTTCAATAACGATTGAGTCATGACCGTAAAAGTTTCGACCAATAAAATCTGACTGGATTCCTTTAGGCGATAACTCTTTCTATTTTACGATATAAAATTTGTATTACAACAATTATTCTGTTTATACACACGGCCAGAAGAGATTCTTGGAAATTAGATGAAGATTGTGAATGGTGTAGGTGAAAACATCAAATTTTGAATCCATCTCACCTGTTCTACGTCATGGAAAAATTGTATTCAATATTAAAATCTTCTTTTCTTGGTTTTTAAGTCATAAAAATATGGAAATGTACAACATCAAGAACGACGTTTCGTTTTAATTTCAAAAGCTTTTTCAAGTATACATATAAAAATATAAATTGTATAAATTATAAAATTTTTTTGTTTAATAAATGACAAAATCATCAATTTTTTTGTTTACTATGAATTTTGAATATATAGTTATGTTTTATTTAAAGATTGCGTTTTAATATAATATGTTTTGATTGTTTGTTGTTAGTGGAATATGAAAAATTGAATTTTGTAATAATCAAAATCAGCGTTTTCTTCCCATGAAGAAATGCTTTCCTGAAGAAAACTATTATTAATTTTTAAACCAGAAAACAAGTTTTTGCTCTTCACGAATACGCAATTATCCAAGATTTTCCCTGAAACAAAAAGTAAAATTAATTTAAAACAAAAATAATAGAAGATAAATCAAATTTTAAACAAAAATATATTTAGACTTATGGTACAATGAAGATATATCTTCCTTTGATGGAACATGTATGTTCCCAAAAGCATATAAACTCTCTCTTTGTAAGCTTGCTACAATATTCATATTGGTTTATTCATCGACTTCATTATCAAAAAGTGATAAAGCGGCTATTTCCACAAATAAATACCACAAGTGTTGGCAGAACTTGCTCAGAGCTGCTTTGGAAATTAATTTGCCGACTCTTTCGTAGTCTTTTAAATGTCCTCAAGAAGCGCAAATCTTGATTCGGCGCCTTCACTGCTGAACTACGTCAAGCCAGGGCTTTATATAAACGTCACAATAAATAAGCAAACGTCTTGCAGTGCTCGTTTGTCCTCAATGCTCATTTTGAACTGATACTGCAGCACACATATTGTTAAAGAATAAATAGCCCATGTCATCCATATTGCTTGATGCATTGCACCAGGAGCTCTGCTTTAAGATTGTTTCTCTTCATCCCCTCCCAAAAAAATTATAGATAATTCGATCAGTTCCCGATAATCATCTCGTACAATAGATTTTTGGAGTTCTTTTACGTAAAATTCCAGCAGTTCGCTAATAACCGCGTCACAAAAATGCTGTTTGATAAAATCAGTGCACGTTTCGATGGTAGGGGAGGGTGGGGCAAGATGGGGCCACGAGGCATGATGGGGACATCGTCTTATCTACAAAACGGCAGTAAGCATCTGTCAAATAATAGCAGTCCCAATATTGACAAGTACTGTTTTATGTTTGTTGTAATGTAGGAAACTTTACTAGTAATAACAAAGTTATTGCTTCGTTATTATTTTGACGGTTAGTTCAACGGCCAGTATCGGAAGCATAAGTAAATTATTTACAACTACCCTTTTTTGTGCTTATTAATTGACATGTATTGCATGTATTTTCTATAGTGCGTTATTTGTTTATTTCAAATATTTAATATGTTATTATAACATAACCAGAAAATGTCCCAAAGAGGCAAGATGGGGCTATTAGTATAGGGCAACATGGGGACATCACTATCTCACTCTTCAGTCTGGTCCGTTATGCCTGGACATGCCATTATGCTTTCTCGAAGACACAATGCCTATTTCTCATGTTAGAAATAAAGTACAGGTTCAATCAAATCGTAACAAGGGAACTACAACAATCCTTACAAGCTCTACGTATAAAAATCTGCTATAAGAAAATAGAAGTCTGGAGAATCCCTTAAGCAACTAGAATTGCTGAGGGAGAGTTAAAGGAAAAAAAATGACAAAGAAGAAAACAGAAGGGATCAAGAAGCCGAATTTTGTAAGGAAAGCAAAGAGATAGATTTTTAGAAAACGTCAAGGAAATAATCAAGTTCTTCTGTTGAGGAAGATGACGTTCAATGTTAGTATTGTAAGGGGAAGTATTGATACAATGCCACGAATGGCGAGGTTGGGTACATGGAGGCTGTGCGAATAACGTGGATGAGTTCGTCTTCTATTGTCTCAATTGTGAAGATTAAGTTTAATATTCTTATCGTTATTGTATTTTTTTATGTTAAGTAGTTTCGCTTTAAAGAGTTTAAGCTTTGTTCCTGCATGTTTTTAAGAATATTTTAAGAATCTATTTTTTTTACCTATTACCTAGATTTATGATACGACCCATTCTTAACTCACCTGGAACCCCATCTTGCCCCCATGGTGGTGCAAGTTGGTGTATTTACACATTTCTTTTCAAAATTTTCTCACAACATGAAGAGTACCCATCGAAAAATTGTAAATTCATCCATCAGCAGATAAATGTTTAAAGATTACAACAAGCGTACTTAGAACCTTGTATATCAATTTGCAATCCTGATGCATTGTTCTAAAGCTTAATTTTCCCATCTTGCGCCACCTTCCCTTACTAGTGTAACGGAACGGGTTTTCTTGTCTGGAAACTTTTGGGGATGGCCAGCCCAAATTCAAATAAGACAAGCCAACTTCCGTCTCGCAGACAACCCCTCCTGCTCTTTTGACCGGTGAGCCACTGCTGGGAAACAAAGTTTTTGTTCGGTAGCGAACGGTTTTAGTAATTTTAGCCAAAGATGTTTCCCAACTGTGTTTTCCACCGTCAGTCGAAGCAGGGCCGTTAGCCATTAGTTAGCCTAATGATTGTCGACTTACCCTTCTCGTCGGCTTTCTCTTACAGATGATATCTTCCTCTCCAACCCCCTTCCTAAGGGTTCAAACTGTACTTCTTTTAAATGGCGAAATAATAGACCGACTTATATTTTTACAATTATATATTGAATATTTTAAGACATTAAAAAAAACTAGCAAACTACACAATTAAATAAAATAACAAGTGAACTAGAATGGACAAAACACAATTTTGTTTTAACGAATTTCTTTTGTGACGATTGAGTTAAGCTAACAATCTACGAATTTAATAAAACATCAAGCAGATGACAAAACAAAACACAACTATTTAGATGAATTTTTTTTAGGCTTTACTTAACAATGTTGATTAACTTAAATTCTAGTAATTCTTACTTTCAAATTATTTATTAAGGGAGAGGGAGAGAGAGAGCGAACGAGTTACGGTTTTCACGTAATTGCTTTGGTTATTTTTAAGCAGAAATTTTGAACATCTTACCAGCCGATGTGGGAAAGAATAATTCTTCTCGTAATCCAAATTTTAAGGCACAAAAAACTTTACACAACACTCACAATCTTTTTAAGCCAAGAAAAGGGGTAATTTTCATGAATTTTATCACAAAACGAAACACCTCTCGAGGAAAGCTTGTGCTTCCTGTTCTCGAATTTTAAGCTTATTTTGATTGCAAAAACTAAGATGAGAAGTTTTAATTTTAAGATTTAGAAACGCCCGATACGAAGGGAACGCGTGCTTTCACTTTAGCTGTAACGAAGTCCACGGATTAATTCATTGTAAACCGCAATGTTAAGGGTTTTTATCAACTTTGATTGTGACGTCATGTCGCACCGATAACTAGTTTCGCTTCTCTTTACAGGAGGGCGCAAGTATGACCGAAGGCGTTATTTTTCTGACTTTTAGACGTCCCACTTGAGAGGACCGTGGGAATTGCTGATCGGCGTTTTGTAACATACAATAGACAAAGTAGTAGATAAAATACAAAGTAATACCATATTATTTTAATTACGCGAGTCTTTAAAAGAAAATAGATTATTGTTTCCTGTGAGGCAGACGCTACTCAGCAAATGCCACGGTACCTATCAACTACGTATTAATAAAATGAATTTAAATTCTCGCATTATACAGGATGGAATTTCGAATTCTTACACTAGGATTAAAGCTTTTCCAGCTGTCTCCAATTTTTTTAAACAGGGGTATATCGGGACTGCTAGTTAATTGGGAATTTTTTTTGTTCCAGAAAAACACAAGCTCCATTCAATCGACCTGTATTTGACACTGTCGTCTCATAACACATCATTTGTAGGTACTTTGTCATTAAGGTTCCCATCGTAAAGTGCGTTTGAAACAGCCTTAGCTTGAGCTTTACCAGAAGAACTCTCAGGTTTTGGCACAGCAAGAAGTTATTCCTTATCTGAATGAAGTTAAAATCGGCATACGCTCTTCTTACATCTAAGCTAGGTAATAATAATTTACCATCTCCGTGAACGGTGACTACTTCGGGCACGTTATTCTTAAAATCTGATTTTATGGATTTTGTTCTGTTCTTTCTCGTTTGTGTTCGAATGTGTTGAATGGAAGATTTATTAAGGAAATTTGTCACAACTAAGACCTGGTGCTTCTAGTGCCGCTTGAAGAATCTCTTATGCTCAGCTGGCATCTGTCTAAAACTGCAACTAACTTTGGTGAAATGAAATCCCTTCTTCCTCTTTTTGTTACAGATGTCGTAGGCAAAATTTGTTCCAGGCTTTCGTCAGAGCTAGAAGATTGATCGTCTAATTCTTGCGGCGGTAATAAGTCGTGTAAAACTAAAGATGTTGATGCAGTCTCTGAAGACATTTGCCTCAGTCTTTTGTTCTCTTCTACTAATTTTCTTTGCCTTGCTCTTTCTCCTCTTTCAGCTAAGTTTTAGTCTATACCCGCTAAGCAACCCGCATGCCCTGGCTAAAATTTATAGAGATCAAGTTTCTTTACAGTTAGGTAGTGTTTTTCTAGGTATTCATGCGTTTTCCCAAAATATAATACACTCTCGAATCACAAGATTTGCGCTTTTACTAACAGTCGATTTTACTTCGCGAATGTTAAAAAATAGAGCTTGTCGATTCGACGATAATTTTGCACGCCTTATTTGGCGGTTTACGTCTCCGATTAAGAAAATATTATTTTTAGCATTTCTTAATTCAATTGACATCTTCGAATGATAAAGCAAACGTGTTAATTACCGGACAAACTGAGTACAACTGACAAATAGAGCGAGTACGCGCCACATTTACATAACTTGTATGAACATGCTCGAAATATGCTAAAATTTAGTTTGTGAGTATTTTAGGGGCAAATACACAAAATTAGGGCCTATGCATTACAAAATAAATACTTTGACAAATAAGGGACACCCTAATATATACTGGGTGAGTTTTTTATCTTGAGACAACGGAATATCTCTAAAACACTGCATCAAATCAAAAAAAAGATCTTAATAGGATTTGTTATAATGTAGGAGGCTCACTGAATAGTGCCAAACTCGATCCCCACCTCCCCCCCCGCCTCCCAGAGGGGGCACAACTTTGAAATATTAAATGGAAACCCCCATTTTGTATTGCAGATTTGGATTCTACGCCATCAAGTATGTAGTTTTTATTTGAAACTTTTTTTTCGATCCGCAACAGATTGCGCTGTAATCGCAAAAAAAAACATGATTGTGAACGTCAAGAAAAAATACACAAAAAAGAGAAGCAAGCAAACATGATTTTGTGTTTTTTTTTATTTTAACATTAAATAACATTTCAAAAAGCCATTCAACGACGAATTCTCTCTTGTAATGTTATAGCCTCCATTACTGTTCAAATATTCAACACTAACTAATTTGTATTGGATTAATAATTAATAATCTAAATGGGGATCGGACAATGTGTAAGTATTCGCAGCTTGTCAAGTACTCAATAAAGTACAGTTTTGTATCGTTGAATAGCATTCCAATTGCAAATAAATAAATGTATCGAAGTGAAGGGGCATAGTTTCGAACACATGGCTTTTTGAAATGTTAGTTTATGTTAAAATAAACGAAAACACAAAATCGTTTTTACTTGCTCTCTCTTTTTTGTGTATTTTTTCTAGACGTTCACAATCATGTTTTTTTTGCGATTACAGCGCAATCTGCTACGAATCGGATACAATACAAATTAGTTGGTGTTGAATATTTGAACAGTAATGGAGGCTATAACATTACAAGAGAGAATTGAAATGATTTACATCTTGAAATGTTGGTTTATGTTAAAATAAAAAAAAACACAAAATCATGTTTGCTTGCTTCTCATTTTTGTGTATTTTTTCTAGACGTTCACAATCATGTTTTTTGCGGTTACAGCGCAATCTGCTACGAAACGAAAAAAAAAGTTTCAAACAAAAACTGCATACTTCATGACGTAGAATCCGAATCCGTTGCAAAATATCATTTTTTAATAATATTCCTCCATTTTAATCGCGCCATCTTGTTTATTATTTATTTACTCGCAATTGGAATGCTATTCAATGATACAAAACCGTACTTTATTCAGTACTTGACAAGCTGTGAATACTTACACATTGTCCGATCCCCATTTAGATTATTAAGAGAGAGAGAGAATTGAAATGATTTACATCTTGAAATGTTAGTTTGTGTTAAAATAAAAAAAAAAAACACAAAATCATGTTTGCTTGCTTCTCATTTTTGTGTATTTTTTCTAGACGTTCACAATCATGTTTTTTGTGATTATAGCGCAATCTGTTACGAATCGAAAAAAAAGTTTCAAATAAAAACTACATACTTGATGGCGTAAAATCCGAATCTGCAATACAAAATGGTGGTTCCCATTTAAGATTTCAAAGTTGTCCCCCCTCCAACTCTGGAGGGGTGAGATGGGGGATCGAGTTCGGCACCATTCAGTGAGCCCCCTATATTAAAACAAATCTTATTAAGATCTTTTTTTGATTTGATGCAGTGTTTTAAAGATATTCTATTGTGTCAAGATAAAAAACTCACCCTGTACAGTCAAGAGGAGAAGTTGTAAAATTGTATTTAATGTTTGTTTAATGTGAATACACAAAACGTCTGGCGTGAGTGCCGTCACGCTTTTAGATTAGCGTGCCAAAGGGCAATTTGGGGTTAAATCTCAGGTTATTGTTATTATTAATGCAAAAGCGTATTGGCAGTCATTGAAAACATTATTTATAACACGCAATCACTTTAGTATACCCTCGAGCTGTTCGTGCAACTAATAAATATAAGCCGCTCGCCTTATATCGCAAGAAAACTATACCTGGCGTATATCCGGATGTTCTATTAATCCAATTTCACCGCCTCTTATCAAACGACGTCAGGGTATCAAGAAAAAATCTCTCCAATTTTAATGAGAAGAAAAAACCAGCATCCCTTTTTTCCCCTGAAAAGCGTATTAAATTAAAAAGCAATTCAATTTGTCCGAGCAGGCAAAAGAAGTCTTTGGAATTCTCTCCCGTCGAGCATGTGCCCGCTCGCACTTCCTCTCCTAAGCCGCAAAAAAAGGCAGAAATATTTGCGTGAGAACGGAAATTATAGAGGTGGAAGGGAATCCGATATTTTCGAACCGAATTCGACTGTCAGGGATGGGTATTATGTGGTAATACTTGGGGAGTTCAATTAAGTAATCCCTCACTGCCGGCGACTGAACGAATTTCGTGTTTCATGTTAAAACATTTCTTCCGTACTGAATTAGCCGATTTGATCGTTTTATCGCGTTCGTGTCAAACTGGTGTCATATAATATAGTATTGTCAAATGGATGGTCGTAATAATAATAGGTTTTTGAGAAAAAAGTGTTATAAATTCCCAGGTCTGTAAATCGATAATTGACGAACATTTTTAAAATAACGAAAATGCGCCCATATTTACACATTTTAACATACATGCGCTCGCGTGGGCGGTATTTATACCGCCTTCTATGAGATATTGGATAAGATTAAATAAGATTTCTAATAATTAGAGACCGGATTATATGCAAAGTGCATATATTTTATTTTTAAAATTTAATTATAGTCTATATGTAGACGTATTACACTAATTGAAGTTAATTAGCGCTAATTAGTGACTGCATATATTGCATATTTAGGCATTACTATGCATACTTTTTACCAATGTTGGATATATTGCATATTTAAGCTTTTTCTTATCCTTTCTCTTAGTAAAAATTCCTAGTAATTCCTAATTTAGATCGACAACCGACAATTCTCAGAACAATAAATCTTTTACATTGGTTTCTCTAATACTTTTTTCCAAGAACCGCACGTGTTTAATTTCGTCTAGCAGAAGGGATGTGGTAAATACGTTTTATTATTATTAATTCCCAAATAAACTATTCATTCATTGAATATCTTTGAGCGAAACAGCATGTAATTATGTTACGTTTTTAAATACTGTGCGTACATACAATGAGTATAGCGAACAAAATTTCTTTATGGATTAAGCCATGTCCTGAGCTGGTAAAGGATGGCGACAAAATATTTTGTCGAGCCTGCAGTAAACTGGTAAGTTTAATTCTACTAAAAGCTTTACAATTATTTTTAAATTCTTTAACTTTTGATATAAAATGACACTTGATGAAATGATTTGAAATCATTTCTGCAAAAATATTGCAAACTTAATATACCTAACGAAAGTACCTTACGAAAAAATTATGTCACATCTTGTTACCAGCAAACATAGCAGAAATTCAACAATTGGTAGGGAATAATTTTATTTATATCATGGTACAATGAAAGTACGGATAAACATTGCCGTTATGTTGCCCATTTGTTAATAGGAATTCTTCATGAAGATATTGTAGGTAAGTCATATTTAATTTATTGTAAAGAACTTCAAACAATAAATAATGTGACAATTGCCCAATTCGTTCAAGAAGGTTTATCAAATTTCTTTTTACCTGGAAGTATACCTTGTGAAAAAAATTTACTAATGTCGTCCGACGCTGCAGCATACATGATAAAAGCCGCGCAAAATTTAAAAAAGATTTATAGTAACATTATTTATACCATTTGTTTAGCTCATGGGTTCAATCGTGTAGCCAAAGACATTAGAAATCAATTCCCTTTGATTAATGATTTAATTAGCAATGTCAAAAAAGTATTTTTAAAAGCACCTTTACCTAATTTTATAAGGAGCGACTTCCCGGTGTTAAGTTGCCTCCTGAACCGATTATTACGAGAGGATACATGGTTAGGGGATGCAATTTATTTTCGCCGATAATTTTGAAGGAATAAAAAATGTAATTCTTAAAATCATTGCTGACTGCATTGCTCTAGAAAACTGTAAAAAGATAGTAACATCAACAGAATTGCTACAAAACCTTTTGTATATTAAGTCAAATTATAGCTTTGTTTGAAGTTCCATTCGTAAACTAGAAACGCAAGGGATGTCGCTCTCGGAATCAGTCGAAATAGTAGACGCATTTGATATGCTATGTAAGAAGGTTAAGGGTACAATAGGTAATTCTATATACGATAAATTTAAAAAAGTGATAAATAAAAATGCGGGTATTTGAAATTGAAGAAAGTTAAGAAAATTTTGGAAGGTGAAACAGTAAACGATTTCGACTTTAATTTTAGTTTAGAATGTATCGCAAAGTTAAAAAATGCACCAATTACATCTTTGGATGTTCAAAGGAGCTTTCTATTTCGAAACATATGTATTTTGATAGAATACAAAGCTTTCTTTTACACAATTTTGAAAAACATTTAATTATAAATTGTTATAGAAATATGTTGTGAAAAAAATGTGTGCAATATGCCCCAGGTTTATGCATATTTTCTCAAAAATCGATGCATATATATGCGCATATATTCCAGTTTTTCTTTGTATATAATCCGGTCTCTACTAATAATAGTTTGGTATCAGTTTAAAAGTTATACTACATCACACAATTCATATAGAAATGACTACAACCACGACAGCCACATATATGACTGACTGCAATCCCTAATGCAAATTAGAATTGCTTCTTCTGCGCACGTCAAACTAATATACCACACCTTCATGATTATTCCTTTATGTTAACTTAAAACCTCAAAAGAACTTCCGCATGTTAGGAAGTTCACATTATTTTAAATGGCCCTAATATTTAAAGGTTAACCTTAGAGATTTATAATACCTTCCCTACTACCTACTGTTGTGTTACCATAATTTCAAAATTATAAACCAGTTCGGAAAGAAAAAGGAATAATTAACAACAAATGTTGTTAAGGTCCGGTTTGAAAATAATAAGAATCCTATTATTATTAACAGAGGTACAACTGACCTATCAGATTTCACTGATTATGTATATGGCAGGTTGAATGACTACAAATATGCGATTTGCATTTTTTCTTTTTTTTCCAGAGCTTTTGACACCATGCCGCTTAAAAATTGAGGAATTCGCGGACCAACACAAGTCTGGAATAAGGATTATCTATTTGAGCGTTACATGAAGGTTGTAATTCATTATGGTGTTCCTCAAGCCAGTATTTCTGGGCCTTTGCTTTTTACGTTATCCATTAATGATATTGCAAATTGTATGGAGCGATATTAATATTTTTTATATGCCAAGGATTTTAACCATCGTAACAGTCTCCAGTAATGTCAACAAACACAAATGTACTTTAATAATTTACAAATCTGGACACATAATAAAAAATTGATTATTGGTCATAATAAAACAAAAATTTTGCTTATCAAATCACCCCATATGACATTAGTATCCCCTCTGTATATCATCCAGTATGCACATCGGTGCTTATTTATTTATTTATTTATTTTTTATTTATTTATTTATTATCCAACAGCAGAAAATCTGCTAATTACAGGATAAACTTAAACTAATTAAAATAAATCTAAATAAATCAAACATGTTACTGAACAAAAGAAAGAAAAAAACATTATGTTAAATTTCATTATAAAGTACATAAAAACCTTAGTGTACCGATATATAACTAGTAAATAAATTCACTATCTATTACAGAATGCGTAACTAAAATTAATGATAGTAGGTAATATTAAGCAGGCAGAAAATAAATAAAAAAAAAACCCAAAAACAAAATATATATATATATATAAAAAAATTATGAATTAATCAAATTTATTTTTACATAATTTTTTAATGAAGAGAGACTAACATTAAAAAGGTCTATATTCTCGCAAATTGAATTAACCCTCGCGCACATGGATGGAATTGGAGAGGCAGAATAATGATGTGTATTTGCAGAAGGAACATAAAATAAAGGAAAAATTCTACTGCCCGACCGAGGGATGCAAAAAGCGAGGGACTCAAGTAACAGGCTGTCCTTCACATATCCATGAATTAGCTTATAAATAAAAACTATCTGGGAAATATGTCTCCTAGTTTCGAGGGATTGGTAATTAAACAAATTACATAAATCACTGTAAGAATAATTATGGTTTAAATACGTTTTATATTTACGGTAATACAGAATTTTTAAAAACTTCTTTTGGACACTCTCAACAAGCTTAATATATTTATGGTAAAAGGGACACCAGATAATCGAACAATATTCCATTTTCGAACGTATGAAACTGTTATAAAATGCAATTAAGGCAGCATTATCACGAAAATCCCAAGTGTTACGCGCCAGGAAACCCAACATACGCAATGCATTTGAAGTGACGTCATGTATATGCAAACTAAAAGTTAATTTGTTATCAAAAAGAATACCAAGATCCTTCACGTTGTTACATCTCAGTAGTGTTTCTCTGCCAATAGAGTAATTAAACGTTACAGGAACTATATTACGTGTAAATGATATAACTTTGCACTTATTAATATTCAAATTAAGATGATTCAATTTACTCCAGTCGTTGACAGCATCAAGATCTCTCTGCAAACTCTCACAGTCTTCGATAGATGTAATAGATCGAAAGATCTTAAGATCATCTGCAAAGAGCAAGCATTTGGACGAAACGCAATCCGTAACATCATTAACAAAAATAAGAAACAAGAGGGGCCCCAACACAGAGCCTTGAGTACCCCACTTGAATTTAAATAGTAGAAAGACTGGTATCCGCGATATTGTACAAAACTAAATCTATCAATAAGATAAGTCCTAAGCAAATCGATCAAGCTGGATGATAAACCAAAGTATTCTAGTTTTCTGAGCATTATAGCATGTTGTACTTGGTCAAACGCTTTAGAGAAGTCGGTGTAAATTGAATCAACCTGAATACGCTCGTCCATAAATCTTGATACATAATTGACAAAAGTGCACAAATTTGTGACAGTGGATTTAGCCTTAACAAAACCATGCTGAGCCGGAGACAAGTAAGGAGAAACATGATAATAAATATATTTAAATATTATAAATTCAAATACTTTGGAGATGTTGGATATTATTGAAATGGGTCGATAATTAGAAACATCGTCTCTGCTCCCCGCCTTAAACGCTGGCGTAACCCTAGAAGTCTTCCAGCATTGGGGAAAGTGTTTCTTCTTCAGTGCCAGATTAAAAATATGTAGCAACGCATCTTGAATAACAGCAGCACAATCCTTTAATAAAAACGCTGGAATACCATCCGTACCCATGGTCATAGTACTCGGCAAAGCTTGTATTCCTGCATGCACATCTTCTATATTGAAGTTGTCTATAGTAAGCGAGCTCAGTATCCCGGTACCAAGATCGGGAAGGTTCTCATCACATGGCGTAGCATAGACAGAAGCAAAGTAGGAAGCGAATCCATTAGTTATTTCGCCTGGTGATTCAAGACAATGATCACCAATCCTCATGGACCCAGGTATACGTGTTTGATTTTTCTTTTCATTAATATAAGACCATAATTTTTTGGGATCATTTCTGATTGACAACTCAACAGATTCCAAGAAATTTTTATAATCATTATTTATACCTTTTCTAACAAGTTTGCGAAATTCCTTAAATTTACGGTTAAAATAAAATGATTTTGTATTTCTAGAAACTTTCAAATAATACCGTTTAGTTTTGATTAGATTCTTGGTTTCATTGGAGAACCAACGGGGAAATGAACTACGTTGACTACGATGCATCGGAACACTCAATTCGAAACAGTTACGGAAAATTTCATAAAGTTTGGCACATGCTGCATCAATATCATTAAAATCAAGTATAGAATGCCATGGACTGTTAAATAAGTTGTTATATAGCAGGTTATAATCTGCATACTTAAAATTGAAGGAATGCACATCGTGAGGTTGATAAGTCTTAGGTATATCACTGTTAAAAGCAATGGAGAGGCAAGAGATGGATGATGGCGATCCTCTGGGACTAGTGGAAAGTCAGAACGTTCAAGGAGGTATGTACATTCAGATGGACAAAATATTAAATCCAAGTAATCTGCCGTTGTGATTAGGAATTGAATTGATTTGACATGCATTGTTAGATGCCATAAAATTGTTAACGCTAATTAATCGAGAGGAACCGCTATCTTGTAAATCAGGTATATTAAAATCAGGTATATTAAAATCTCCAACAAACAAATATGGTAAATCAAAGAGTGCATGGGCCTCGAGACTATTGAAAAGGTGATCTAGAATGGAAGAAGGTGTTGAAGGTGGTAAGTAAACCAGGATAATATTAATGTTTTTCCGATGAAAGCATATTTGTATGCCTACTAAATCCACGTTGTGTGCAATGAGATCATCATCACGTTCAAATTCAATTCTTTTGCAAGCAATGCCAGATTTCACAGCAATTAGAATCCCACCGCCACGAGATCGCTCCCTATCACATCTAAAAACACAGTAGGTGTCATCAAAAAGTTCAGAGTCGATTAAGTTAGAAGTAGCCCAAGTTTCAGTCAATAAAATAACATCTAATTCATCATATTCTAACAAGTTATTAAAAAATAATGTACATTTGGTATTTAGACCCCTCACATTTTGATAATAATAATTTAAATTTGCTGTTGGAGAGTGTTCTAGTTTTTTTGTATAATTCTAGGCATGCCGAGTCTATACTTTAATGAAATAGCTTCACCTGCATCCTTACGGGTGCGAAATTCAGATAGAACTTTATTCTTCACTTCCAGCTCTCTAGGGGTCATATCCCGCGAAATAAAAACTTTAGCAGAAGCTGGATACTCTTTAAGTTTATTGGCGCTGCGCAGAATAGCACTAACTTCATCAGCAGAGCGAAGCTTAATTTTTAGCGGGCGACGCTTATCAGGTAAGTATTGTTTACCAAGACGACGACAATCGGCAGCGACAGAGGAATCAATGGCAGGATTAAGATATTCTAAAATATTTTTAACAGTTTCAACATCATTTTCACCGGCTTCTGAATCTTCAATATTGAAAATTAGTAAATTTTTCTCCCTCTTTCTACGCTCATCGACTTCGAGCATGACCTCATCGAAAGTAAATGAATTAGAAGGATTAGGTGAAGCTAATTTAAGAGAATCATTAATGTTATTGATTTGTTTCTGCAGGGAAGCTATGGACGACATAAGATTTTGAATAAGACCCGCAACATCGGAAGTGCAGCAAGCAGAGCAGGTATATTTTATATTTTTCTTTGATCTCAAAACGCGAGTGTCACGGTTGGATAAGTCAGCGCAAACAACACTGAATGTATTTTTACAAATGTAACAATTAATAGACTCATTATCGTCTATATTTGTACCGCAGCAGTAACAGGTTGCTGCCATTATAATACAATCACGAAAATTTGCAAGTAAGGAAAGCACAGGGACACTCTTCTGCGCCAACGGGGCCCGTCGTGGCGACTTACTCACGAACAAGACAGGACCAACGGATAAAACACAAAAAGTGTACAGAGGAAAAGAAATAGCAAAAGCAAAAACGATTCAACGAATATACAAAGACGATAGAAGCATTTACTTTAAGTGATAATAGACAGTAAAGCTTTTAAAAAATGTTAAAACATATAATATAGGAATAAACAGGAAATCTTACACTACCTGTTGATGTAAGTTTCGACAAAGTAGCACAAATATGAATCACAAAAACAATCGGTAAACTGAGAGCAAACAAAGACGCGTGATATCAGTGTTCGATTCTGTTCTATACTTATATGCTGCAGTTTGTAATACACTCAGAAAAGTACTTGCATTGAGCTAACCAAAATTTAGTTAATTTAACAATGCTGTTTAATTATATATGGCCAAAACCGAAATTTTTTGTTGCAGGATCGAAAAAAAATTTAGGCAATAAATTTATATTGTTATAGTAATCTTAGGAAGAGTTCAATCCAACTGTTTGAAACGTATTACGTGAAAAATAATTTAGTTATGATGACCAAATTTTAAGTCAAATTAACCAAACCCTCTTAGTTAGTTCAAATATATATTACGCTTCAATTTATCAAATTTTAAATATTCCATTTAAATGAATATTTAATTGAACGAACTATAACGCTTTAATCTTATTTTAACAACGTACTTATTTGAGGAAGACATGCGATCGATATTATAAACACGCTAAGTGTTTGTTCCGCATACTGGGGGTTGATCGCAAAAAAAATCAAGAAAGAGCATTTTGTTAATTCAACACAATAACTTTTCTGAGTTAGTAATGTTAATTTGGACATACTTATGAGATTAGATATTTGGGTTAGAAGTATTAAATCGAATTTCTTGTGGAAAAACGTAGATATATTATGTCAAAAATTTAGACACTTTGCATATAGATTTTGATCACCTTTCACAGTTTGTGTCCACTAAAACAGTCTATATTATGTACTACTCTCTCGTAGAATCGACTGTGACATATAAAATCACTGTTTACCGAGGAACTTCACCTTATTTAGTGAACAAACTGAATTCAATTCAACGACTATCTTAAAAAAAACATTAGCACAGTTTAATCAAATAATATTAATTGATACAAAGAACATGGCAAAATGTTAAAAACAGACACACATTTCTATATGCCTGAGTTACCTAGCAATAAATCGTCCAGACCACTAAACCAAATCAGTTTTTGGAGATATGCCTGTCTAAAATTGAGATAAAGGAATAGATATAATTGATGTTGTTTGCGCGGTTTGGTGCCAAAGTGTTTTTTTTTTTTAATAAATTAACCTATTAATCTTTGTTCGATAGACAATTTAAATTTCCTTAAGAAACTGAAGTAACATGTTATTTCAAAATCATAAGCGTCTTTTACTTTTATAATCTTTTTCCAGCGATAAGCAACAAATCTATTCAGGCAGAAAATTTTTAAAAAAACACGTGTATTCTATATTATCGGAGCTTATTATAGTCTGTATTATACGCCATTCCGACGTCTATTACAAGAGAGGTCGATAATATGATAATTTGTAATAGCTAAGAATCTCTATCATGTTAAAATTGAGGGAATTAACTTTTTAAGCTTTTACGTTAACTTGTTTCTATGGTAAACAATTAAATGTTTGTCTTGATACTTTAATTTTAAAGGTTGTGAGATGATTTTGCGCGGTGAAGTGGGAAAATATTTACCGTAAACGATATGAAAAACGTATACGCTGCCACGAAGTTTGTTACTGCATAAAAACTAGATGCTAAACATGGCTCGCTTCTGGCAAAACTATTACAATTAATAGTTGCTGAATAAGTGAAGTGATCTTTGGCTTTTTACATATTAGGATCTCCATGATTTTTAAATTATAATTGATTTGGATTCATTAAACGAAACACAAAACTAAAACATTCAGAAGCTCTGTTTGAAAATTGACGTAACAAATATTTGCGAATTTTAAGCGTTTTCACGAAAATCGGATTTTGTTATAAGGTCCATACTAAATTATTAATAAGTAATAAATTTTATTACTGTACAAATTCAATCTTAATAAACAAATTGTATTAAGTACTAGAAAATTTACATAGATTCTAGAATAAATGAAACTTTTTTATTTGAATTACATTGACAAATAAAAGCATAAATATAGAAAACGAAAGGATCCTAACAACTCTTTAAAAGTAAAATTTAAAAATAAAAACCCGGGTATCATTCATTCTACAATATTTTTACAAAAAAAAAGAATTCTTTGACAATAAACAGCATAATATACAAAAAGCCATTGTATATTTCAAAGTCAAATTAGGGAAAAGATTTCGGAAACTAAAATACTCCAAGTGTTCATTTAA
Organism: Protaetia brevitarsis; assembly: GCA_004143645.1. NCBI lineage: Eukaryota > Metazoa > Arthropoda > Insecta > Coleoptera > Scarabaeidae > Protaetia > Protaetia brevitarsis. The sequence continues at coordinate 6,718 of RXPK01001047.1, read as the reverse complement.
CGTTTTCGTATAGCATTTCCATTCGAAAAAATTCATGACTAATAAAAAATAAAATAATCAATCTTCTCACTATAATGAATACACAAAATGCTGATCTCAACCTAAACGCCATGCCTAAATGCTCAAAGTTTATGGTATCTCCACGGTAAAACAAAAAAAACTCTCTTTATTTTTCTTAATGCTTTCATTTTGCAGACTTCTGTTCTGCTACTGTCAACAATCCATAATTCGGACTCACATTTTAATATTGGTTTCATTTCATACATTCTTGTTTTGGTTTCTGATTCCCTTTGAATTCAAAAAAGGGTTTTATAAATCACGTAATCCTGCATCTCATTTTCGCTACAGATGCGATAATCATCAACAAAGTGACTTTTAAATTACCGTGACGAAGTTTTGGCCGTCATACGTTTATCGCTTATGAATGCACAGTGCGTTCCGTATGTTCTAATAAACAGGAAATAATTTATCGGGATTTATGTGGCCCGTTTTATGTCGGAGCGTATTGCCGGCGCTTATTTCTCGGAAACGGATCCAAGTTCGACAATGTAACACTTCAGGTATGTACTCACGTCTTTATTAAAGGATTTCGTAAGGGCCGTACCGCCTTCGCGCGCACCGGCCGTTTTGTTTGGTAGTTGAAAAGATGTTCCCATTGTAAGACGATTAAATTGGGCATAAACGTGAATAGGACATTTATGGTTATTGTGCGTATGATTATTATTCTTGGAAGTATTCTTTACGAAGAATGTGGTTTAAACGATTTTTTTTTTACGAGGATAAGTAAGTATAAAAGAAAACAAAAAAATGAATAAATAAATTTTGTATCTTCTAAAATTTAAATTCTGTATACACGGGCTGCCCTAGCGGCTGATTATTAGTATTATTTTTTATTTCAAAATGAATATTTTCTATAAAAAAAATCGTGGAATTCTATGCTGCTTAACTTGGAAATACTCCTGCTTAAATGGTGTTCAAAAAATAGGTAAACATATATTTGCGGTATCACTTTCTTCTTAAATCTTCTAACTACTTCCATTTTTAATTAGAAGTTGAGTAAAAGTATCTTATTACTTATTACGGATTTGAAGAACGTATTATTGGGTATGCAGCCAACGGACAATTGAAAGAAACTCTTTATTATCTGTCTAAGTTTTCGTAATCAATTTATTGCTTCTTCAGAGACTAATAATACAATAGTAAGATAAAAATTACTGAAACATCGATTAAAAAGTTTAAAGCCGTTTGCACCGCCTGTGATTAACATTTTAATTAACTAATCAAAGATTAAATTTAATTACGAAGTAAATGTGAATAGGATTGCACCGAACAAATTTAATTAATGATTAGTAAATTAAAAGTTTGCGACAGAAATATAGGTTGGTAGTGCGTTTAAGTTAGTTTTTAGTCAAAAATCGTATTTATATTGGGAACACTGTTCCATCATAATGAAAATTGCCGCTATGCGAATGCGCGATTTTAAGCGGCATTTGAAAGTTATTAGAATTTAAGCTGAAGAAAATTGCTACAGAATTAGATATTGAAATAAAAAAAGTTGAGTAAGTAGTTTAAAATAGAAATTAATATGTGAATGCAGGTTTTTTTTTTTTCATTATGTAATTCTTTTATTTGTTTGTTCTGCAAATGCTCCAACTTTTGATACTTTATTTGACCTTTGCTATTACTTGTTAGAATTATTTTATTATTATCATCATTTCCTTATATATTTTGTTCCTTTTATTTAATAAATAAATGGTTAATTAGATACACAATATTTCTTTTAAAAAAATCAAAGTGATAAGGCATTTAGAGTAAATAAAATATATTTCGTTTATACAAAAGCCAAAGGAAACAAGTACAAAAATAGCAATGAATTACAAATTGTTGAAATAATCATTAATTAGTAATGCCTGGTCGCAGCAGACCGAAACATGTTGCAATAAAATATTACGATAAATAGGATTTGGTATACGAATTTTTCTTCCGTTTTTCAATAATAATATTATGTTGTTTGTTTTTTAGCTATTTTATTAGTTATGAAGTTGGTGAATCCACTTGGATAGCATTTGAAGTTAAGTTATGAGACACTTAAATGTGGAAATAGCTGTTCGAGGAGGTACGATTAGCTGCGTTCGGTTAAACGTGTACTTACAATTAGTTCAATAACAGGCGAATTATAAATTATTTTCTTCAATAAACTGTTAGGGTGCCCATTATTTCTAAACATATTTATTTTTTTTTTGTTTAAATGAACTGGTTGATATCTTAATGATTTTATTTTTTATTGCTTTGAGCACATTCAGGTTCATTGAAATGGGGGTCAAAAAGAAATTTAAATATCTTTTACTGAGAATGTGGATTTGGTGTACCAATACAACAATATCCTCTGATCAAGTCTCCTTACAACCAGTGTGTCAAGGAAAGGCAGTGAGTTGTTAAACTCCTTTTCAATGGTAAATTGTATTTTTTCCATGAAAAGAATTAAATGTATTTAAAATATCCCACCTCATTCTTGGCACTGCTTGATATGTTTATCAGCATTTTTTAATGCTTTAGTCATGTTCAAGCTATGCTGCTTTTAATTTGCATTGTAAGTAGCAGGTATCTAAACATCTTTCATATTAAACCTTTAGAATTTTGAAAATACTTTATAATATCAAAAATTAAAACATTTGTCTGACAAGCACACTACGTTTTAGTGAAACAATTTTTGTTATGTTGTCGTTTATCGTTATATGCCATTTCCCTTAATTTGAAACCAAGCTATTAATAAAAATCATTTCAAATTTTCTGGATTTCGTTTAGCGACAAATAATTCCTTTAATTACATTAATTCTCTATAAGTTCTTCCTGCATTCTCAGTGAATCTAAAATAAATTTATAGATCTAGTTAGAATAAGCTCCTCTAATATTTTCATTATCTAATTCATAAGTTCTATTAATCATATGCATTTATCTGAACACGCGACGTGTAACAAACAATGATATAACATAATATTTCTAATAATAATAAATTGTTTGTGAAGTTAAAGTCATGGCCACTAATTAGAAATCATTCGGCCATTTGAAAGCGGTAAAAACAAAACGAGTAATTTAAAAGAAAACTACTGAAGATGGGTATAGGGCAATGTTACAGCAAATCGGTTTAAAATTAATTGCTACATCCAAAAATATATGAGGGTGTTCTATTTGAAAAAATTTAAGTTTTGCAACTTTGAAAAATTCTTTGATATGCCACTAATTTAAACATCCTGTATTAATTCCAATGATTTTTTTTTATACGTTTTGGTAAAATATGTTAGTACTTGTTAATTTAAAAGTGGAGACTTCTAAACACTTAAACCAAGAGAGAATCAATCAATTACGTATAACGAGTAAATGTCGAAATTTTAACAAAAGTCGCCAATATCTCAAAAACAGTTGAAGATAGTGTAATAGAAACCCTAGTGTATCGTCATAGAATTTTTGGTAAATTCAAAGCGTATAATTAATATATGTGTTCTAATTAAAATACACAAAGTTCATGGCGACTTTCCGGTACACCGGAAGCTGCAAAAGAGTTGGGAAATATTTTAGAAAAAAAAGTAAGTACCCAAGTTGTTGCAATCCCAATTTTTTAAAATGAGAATTTCGTTAAGGCGAAAACTCTAACGACCACTTCCTGGAAACGTTTATGAAGGGTAAATTTAAAAATTTATTGGATATAAAGCACTCAAAAGTTATCCATCACCATTTTTGTTTAGATTTTTCGAATGTAAGTAACCAGGCTTTACTTTTTGAAATAATCTTCAGTAATTTGTAATTTTCTATCTTACTATTGTATATTTTTCCCTGAGGAAGCAATATTGGAGTGGGAAGAACTTACTTGCGACGGATAACAAAGGAAATGCATTCAATGTCACTGGCTGCATACCAAAAAAAAACGTGTCTTTAATACTTCATTTTGTACGGAAAAGTTCTTTAAATAGCGAATGTCAAAAATATACTTAGATGTAAGTTTTTAAAATTAATAATTCATTTATTGAAAAAAAACTAGATCATAGCTTTTTTGTTAAATTATTTGTATATAATTACGGACCTAGAAAGCATACGGAGCATTTCCCATATATTTCTTTAGAAAACTTGCTATTTACACAACAGATCTACTATTTAATTTATAACGAACAAAAGTTTTTCACTATATCTTTTTTTATCTTGAAATTATTATTTTGGAGTGTCTTGACGCTACGTCTTTATGGGAATTTCCAATTGTAAAATAGTAGATACACAACTCATTCACAATACGTGAGGCAGAAATACACCTTAATTTATCAAAAATACGCTCGAAAACAATGAAACAGTATCTAATCCACAATAAGTAGATAATTACCAACAACAAATTTTACAGAAAATTTAAATTTGCTAAAAGCAATCGCACTCAAAATTAGCAAATTAATTGAGAGAGTTTCTTTTTCACGATTAAAGTTTAAGTTTTTTATGTGGTGAATGTTAATTTTGGCAGAGATATTGTTCTGTCCTTAAATCCTTAAAGTCTTCCTCTGACAAGCGCAATTCAATTAGTATTAGCTGTAGCGTATTTAATTTCTTAGAATTTATTTTTATAAAATACCAGGAATCCTATTCTCTTCTACATCGTACATCGACTTTTTGGAGAAAGATTTTTTTTGCATGAATATCGAAGGCTCTGCTCCATAAGCCATTGAAAAGTCCCCTAAAGCTATGGGCTGAAATTAAGCAAATAGACTACTGTCACGCATACTAAATTCCAAAACTTGCTCAATCGCTGCCACCCCCTTCGAGATATAGCATAAGGGTGTAAAAATTCAATATTTTTTTTCAGATTACTTAACTATCAGGTTAAAATAAATATGTAAGTAACACTATTATGTACTCTATAAAAATCCAGAACTAATTCCCTCCACTCAGTTCAAAGTTATCACTATTTCCCCTTTTGGGGTGGTTTTTTGGGTTGGTTTAGGTGCCTACTTGGCTTTTGTTATATTAGACTGTGACTTTGGTTTTACTTATATTTTTTCCGGTTTCTGTGTGTTAAACATTAAATAAAAATAAATCTCTTGAATGATTTAGTAGAGCAATTTGATTGCTTATTTTAGGGTTGAATATTATTCATCGATTAATTTCAGGATTATTTGTTAGAATGTTTCAGCCCCTTAGTTATAACAACCGGAATACACAAAAGCTATTGTTCATAACAATAATATTAATTCCGTAACGCAGTTCAAGTTATTATATTTCCCTTTAACGGGGTATTTTTTGAGTGGTTAAGGTGCCAATTCTTTTTTATTATACAGAGTGTATAATTAATTTTGGTTTATTATATATTCGTCAAGTTTTTTCAGTAAAGTAATAAAATAAAAAATAAAACCTCGTTGATCTAGCCAGCAGCATTTGGGTTATTGATTATTGTAAGGATAAAATAATGATTCAGGCATCGGATACAGTTACTTAATATGCTACATTCAGCCCTAATATCTAAAAGCAGGACATATAAAAAAGAATATTGAAACAATAAAATAAGTACGTATTTAATTTCGTAGCAGGCCAGGCTGTAAAAACATTCTCAACGAGAAGAAAATAATACATAAATTCCAACACGTGTACGAAATTAAAATATAGTTTATTGTACCAATATTCTTTTTATATATAGGGAATTAGTTTTGATTTTTTATAGAATGTCCATAATTAGGTTTACCTACATAATTCTCTGAACGTGATAACTTAAGTAATTCCTGAAGAAAAAATATGATTTTTCCATGCTTTGCTAATATCTCGAATGGGTGGCATTCGATTAGCTAATGTTTAGTATTTACAGTATGTGTGACAGTCCGATAGCTTAAGCACCTTTTCAATTGACTTTATCGGAGCAGAGCCTTTGGTCTTCAAAATAATTAAGTATATGTTAGTAGGTGCCCTCTATTAAAAGTAGAATTTGAATGAAAATAGGCCAAGGTGGTTGTCTATTTGATGTACGCTATTTCGACGGACCCATTTTGATGTCCACTTCACAATTAATAATAGTGTTATTGTTAAGATATGGACGATCTAGTTAACAAACAATGACAAATTTAAATATTTTTGCGTTATAGGAAATGGTTGTTCCACCGCCAGTGGGCATATCGTCTTTTAACATTACGCGTCGCAATTATGCAATAATTAATAATTTTTAATGGTGCGGCAATAGACCACTGAAATTAACCTAAAACGTTTATAGGTTAAACACACGGCAGGACCACCAAGTTCACACGTATAATCGGCACCATTAGCGCCAATTACAAATTATTACGGTAGACGAATTATCATAAAACGCTCAACGACACTAGCAGATATCCGAGCATTCAACGCAACAAATAAATAGCTATTGTAAGCGCACCGGGCACGGCAGGGTCCCTGGTACGTTTGGTACCTTTACGTTTCCGAATAATACAAAACACGAATATATACGCACGCATACAAATAAAAAAAAAACACATCGTACACAAAGAATGCTGGGGTTAGATTAACCTATAACAACTGGGTAACAGTAGCTGTTGATGGGGTACCGGATTATACCGTTCTGCGTTCGACCAGTCCAAAATATACCTTTAATTCCACATGGGGTCATGGTAAATGTAAATTAGTGTAACTGTAATCCCGAGGGGTAACGTGACCGTGTAGAAGTATCTATTTTAGTACCTACTCCATGAATTGGTTTCCCACC
>RXPK01001046.1:0-73664 GCA_004143645.1 Protaetia brevitarsis | reverse complement strand
GTGTAACTCCTAGATGTGTGTGTTCTCACGTCCATTACTAGAATCCTTGTCTTCGCCAGGCTTTCACATTGCCACAGGACAACTGATGTTTCTCCTTTCTTTGGCAGAATCTGCAAGGTTGCGTCATTCTACCAACCTTATGTTGTACATATGCCTATTCAGTTCTACAGTGACCATGTCAGCAGACCTACTTATCATTTTGACAATCTTCCTATCTTTAGTCAGTTAATCCCTAGCAATTCAGGTTTCTATTCCTTTAGGAACTCTTTTGCCTTAGCTGATCATTTGGATAACTTGGACATAAAACTAGCATTTCTTTGTCTGTAACTGTACCGAATGTACTGGATGAAAGAAATAGTTGTCCTTGAGCGATTTACATTTGATTTAATATCCAAACAAATATGTTTTGTTGTCAAGGTAATTTATTTGAAGACAAGAGAAATATTTTGATTGTTTCAAAGTAAGCAGTAACAACAACCCAAAATTACTACTTTTTGAAACTATTTCTTCGCGGGAAGGAATATTTTTTACAGTGTATCAGAAAATCGATATAAAATGATTTTTTTGAGGTTTTATTATCAATAATTCATCATTTTTATTTTAGACATTATTGACCAGGAATTTAACATCAAATCGTAATAAAAAAATCTCAAAATCGAAAAGATATATGCTGACCGCACACTGACGATTTTTCTATACCAAATATTATTTTTGGATCGCTGTTTTGTGTCCCAGTCGAAGGAGTATACATATCGGTGTAAATTCTAGCGAAAAAAAAAATTGTACACTCCAAGGTCACACTGAGCAGTCTAAATATGCAAATCGTAAACGATATAACGAAATATTTACACGAATCTCGCGGGCATTGTATATTAGTTGTTGATGTATATACTCCCTGGACTAGATACGCTTTTACCGAAGAAAAACTAATCGGGTTATTTTAAAAATAACTAGAACCGTAGCGGCTGTAGTACTACTCAATCCATTACTGCTACCAGGCTGTTCGGGAAACAATAATTTTATTAAAAAAATAAATGCGAAGGTGATGTAAGTAATTCAAATAAACAGCCGGATAAGTAATTATCTATTTAAAACTCTAAAACTCTCTTTTTCTCCAGCAGATTATGCGTCTATGTTCGATGTGCGCCTATAACGTTTTTAGCGTTGACCTAGGTCGCGTAGTAGACCGCCATATTAAAACAAGAATACACCGACAAGGATGGGGACATTCTGTGTTGTTGCGAAGTGTATATATGTGTTGCTTTTTTTTCTCGCTAAGAGAAAATAAACTTTGCCTATTTTGATTCTCCGCGTATTCGTTGGGGGAAGAGGTGTGTTGGAATAATATTTTCGCAGTGGTCTCGATGACCGATATAATGTATAAACGTTCTAGTTTTTGCTGTTTTTCTTTATCAACCCAAGGGCGTGCGATGCAGGCAGACATGTGCGAATGTGCGAACAAGAGTGCAAGAAATGCGAAGCATAATTTTGAATATGGAACGGAAGCATGTAGGGAAAGCGTTGTATTTCGGACTGGTTTTGTAAACATGATCCTGAAAATGTTTGGAGGAGGAGATCTAGAATTTTATAAAAGGTGAGAAGCAAAAATATATCAAGCTCCTCCCTTGTCAATTTTGAATCGGTGGTGAAAGCCAAAAAAGAAAAAGAAATCTGTAGGTTAACTTGTTTTAATTAAAAGATTGCTTACTGGCATGGCGTTTTGAGTATATAAAATCTAATCACATGTTGTTTACGGACATATAATAGTGACTAACACCCTCAAAAAAAAAAATGTGGTAACACCTACTAGGAGAATTTTTCACATGCTTGTGGAAATTTCCTTGAAAAGTGTGGTAATTTTCCCTAGTAAATTTACACTCTAAAATAATATTCCCTAAGGAATGGGAATAATTTCAGGTAGATTTACACAGGTAAAAATTTGAGGGAGTGAAATAGGGAGTCTCCGTTTTGGAAATATTTTGTTCCAAAAAGAAGTTGCCATAGCTGAAAACAGAAAAGTATTTCCTCGGTTTTGTACAAAATCTCAACCAAAACGGAGAGATTGAATTTACTTCCGCTTTCTAACACGATTTTCAAGGAAGAAATAAATCTCCGCTTCTCCTCCGCATCTACACTACCGTATTTAAGCCCTAAATGTGAACAAATTATCCTAACATTGCATTATATTTTCTCCTTCACGGAGGTGATAATTTGTTTACTTAACAGATGTTTCTATTTCTAATACCTACAACGCAAAAAGGAAAAGGATACCTCCGATGGGAACATTTGTTCTCCAAATCGTAACTGTTTCCCTAAACATTTGAAAATTAGCCAAGTTTTTGCATAAGGGATATGCGCATTTATTAAAGCGATATTAGTGCAGCGCATGCTGCACAAGTCTGACGTAGTCCATGGGTAGTCACTTATATCTTGGTCAAAAGTTCCAGCCGTGTCAGACAGAAAGCAATCGTAGTCGGCGCAAACCTCAATAGATGGCAGCCAAACACTATGTTTAGTAATATTTGTGTAATAACTATATTGTGTATTGGTATATGTTGTGGTGTGGCTTACCTTATTACTGGGGAGATCGTTGGATAGTTCGTTCGTTGGCTGATGGCGGCTGTGCCCTCTTGGTCTCGTATTTGTCGTTAGTCAATTGATGGCCAGTTGTTTTTAATCTATTTTGTTTTAGACGTGCCTTCCAGTTTCCGTAGTTATTACTTTATTTTACATTCGTTTATTAGTAAGTAGTTTATTAGTTTTGAGTGTTTTACTGTTATTTCTTTATTTACTTTTACCTGCAGTGTTTTTTTTTTTGTTCTTATTACATCAAACATATGTCAACATACTTCTTATCACAGCAACTTTTAAATATATGTAGGTATTAACAGAAACTTAATGGAAGTTTTATTTTTTGCACGTTTATTTAATATTTACTTATTCTCACTATCAAATCAACACAGACACAACTATAAATACCTCTGTGGTAATTACACAGCTCATTAGCATCAAAGTAAATAAAATATACAAAAATATAAATAGAATCATACAACTTACGTAATAATATTCACATGGAAATAAGCTATAATCTTATAGAACATTATGTATCTATGTGAATATTATTACTTAAGTTGTATGCATATACCTTAGTTTTCTTGATATATCTATAAAATAAAACCCATTTAAATAGTACCGCTTTTGTAAATAGTACGCGCAAAGCTCATTAGATGGCGCGAATGCACGCGAACGTTTCAATATACATAAGATTCCGCTCTACATGTATTCTATGTGTCACTTTGCATAGTTCGAGAATGGAGAAGGATATGGCGGAATGCACTGTTACTGAAATTTATAAAATACACATCAGAGTAAAGTACGAAACCGTAAAAGATGGGTAAGAGTTAATGGGAGCAAACATCCACCAGGGCAGATGTAGATAAAGCAAGGTAAGAAACTTGTGCATCCTTATTTAATTTTCAATCTACGATGTACCAATTTTAATTGGCCCCCACTACATTCTAGGTGTTAGCTCGTGAATAAAAGCACGTTTATCTTAGCTGAATCGTGGTGTTTCAACTGTGTCGTGCCTTCAACCCACGGTCGGTACCAACTCGAAGAAGCGACTATATTATGGATAATTAAAGCAATTCCAATGACGGCTGCTCTGTGACCGCAGAAGAGGACGTGCTTAGTGTGTCTATCCTAGTAATCATTAGGAATATATCAAAAATAATTCAAGAACTTGAGGTTCGACGACATTTTTGATGCATTTTTAATGATAAATAATAGAATAAATGCACTGAGCAGGGTGCTTCTGTCCACATAGAACAGCCCTCATTGATTAACTCCAATATGATGTTAACTTAGCTACTATGGAGCTAGGTACATAAAAATAGAGTTAAAAACCTTCTCACTAGAGAGATATTCTCTTCTCTCTCTGTGGCAGGTACCTTCTTAACGGAATAAATTCATGTGTAAAGATGAAATACATTCCGAAACGGAGTTAACGTTTGTTTATTGCGGATGTAATTATTTCCAAGTGGAGTTACTTGCATTAGCAACGGAGATAATTTTATCTGATACGATAGTAGCATTGCATACATATGGGGGAAACAACATCCGTTATTCATTTTAATAACAGCAGTAGGAGTTAAAATTTCTCCATTTCGGAAACTTTTACATTTATTGCAAAATAGTAAAACTGCATAAGAGAGACAAATTGGTCCTTAACGGATTAGGTTGCCTCGGTTAAAGATGTTTTTTTCCCCTATGAAAAGCAAAATTATCTCTGTATTCCATCCGTTTAGTAGCAAAACATTTAACTCCGAAATGGAGGCTCCTTGAACGGATGGTCGCGAGGGAACACCGGAAAAGAGTTAAAACGGTGTTAGATTCAACTCCGTATTTTTATCTGTGTACCACACCTTCAATGAATATTCCACCAGTATGTGAAAAATCCCCTATAGGTGTAAATTTACCCCAAAAATAGGCGGTAGCCCAGTTGCCATCTATTTTTGGGGTAATTTTACCACATTTTTTTTTAATGTATAGTTTAGAGTAACAACAAAGAAATTAGAAATAATTGATTATTAGGTTGTTTTATCATCCAGAAATATTAAGTTTCAGTTATCTAATAACATGTTTAGAACTTAATGCAGATTCTCCACTTAAATATTCAAAATATACCCTTTATAATATTAGATTTAATTTTAATAATTTCTGAAAGATATATTAATTAGTTGGATTACAGAGAGTTTACAATAATTTCAATAAATTTTTAAATTCAATAAGCAATATTTTAAAGAGTAAACATTTTGGGAGAAAGGTCGATAACAAAAGCCAATAGTTACTAAGAATTGTTTGTGGTCATAATACAAAGATCTAGTTGAATGAAACCATAAAATAAATTTTGACTAACAAAATACATTAAAAAAATCTTATCAACTTGAGTTTGGATTTGGAGCTTTTTTATTTTTGTTGCCCTGTTCAGGGTATATTTTTAAAAAAATACCTCTGCAGAACTTCTAATGTGTTAGAAACCTCTTTTGCGTACTGCAAATGAAAATTAAAATATGCCGCCATCATTTGTTGTAATGCAGAACGAAATGAATCTGTTGGGTCTAATAACTGTCTTTCTACCATTAAAGAATGCGACTTCACATTTCCTAGAAAAGAAAAATAAATGTAAAAAACATATGAAATAAATATATTTTTATTAATACCTTCTTCCAAGCATATTATCAATGGTTTATTCACCTCAATTTCTTCAAGTTTAAATTTATCCTGAAAATTTTTAATAAATTCAGCATTTAAAAATATATTGTATGTAGATAATAGTGCTGCGAATCGAAGCCTCTTTATGTGAAACCGGGGGTTTGGATGCAGTGATTAATCGTCTTTAAAAATTGTAACCGGTAAAACCGATTTTCAAAATCAAACCGGTTTTTAAAAGCAGATAATTGCGCCTTAAATAGGTTTTTCGAATTTAAAATACATAGCACTTTTAAAAAAGTAATACGTATTGTTTTTAGTTTGAAACTGGTTTTGAAAATCGATTTTAAAAACTGAATTTTAAAAACCGATTCTTACTAAAAATCGATTAACCGTTTTTTGATATCTGGCGATTGAACTCAAATTTGCCGTCCTGCGGTCTTGCACATTTGCATGTATAAGTGCTTAATACCTACTTCACTTTTGTTATTAAATCCTAGAGTAAAACCAAAATACTCTCTTCCTTACTTTATTTGTATCATCACTTAACAACGAAAACATAGCCTCCAATAACGGCAAGACACTAGTAGTTTTATATTTCCAAATGTTTAATGAAAGAGAAAAAAAAGAATTGACTCCTTCAAAACGAAGACTTTCTGTTGTTTAAATTGAAAAGTTTGATACGGTAGTTTCTTGCGTGTCACTTGCACGTTGAAAACTTTAAATAAATGTATCATATCTTGTTAGCAACAATACCGCCAAATGCTATTGAGGTTAAGTTCCCAGTATATCATATTACATATCCATACGCAGGTGTATGTCTATTATTTATGTGTGCTGTCATAGCTAAGTACATGGTAATCATCTCAATACATAATTGACATAAAATGAACTTATCTCAATCTTTATTTGCAAGACAAAATGAAAAACACACCATTTACATTTATGCGTTGAAGCCATCAGTGTAGATGCCGCACTTGTATTCAAACTGCGTACCTCAAACGCTTACGCGTTGTATAGTCCACGGCTATGTAATGCATTCTCGTAACGGGTTTAATTTTTGAGCAAGCGACACAATGTAATGCAATGTTAAAAAAAAACATTTTGTGTTCCAATCAAATAACAGATGCATATATAATCAGAATTCCATGTGCCTTGTATTGTCCATATTGTATTTTTACCAACATAAGGGGTAATATTCCCCGAAATATATTATTTTTCCTTGCTCCTAAGAAAATTTCCCCAAGTGGGGGAAAATTACTTCATTTATTGAAATATTTTTCCATCGAAGTCGGTTTACCAGGCAAAATTACACCTAATTTGTGGTAATGATGTTTACCCTCTTTTTGGTGTAATTTTACCTTATATTTCATATGTTTTTTCACATACCAGTGAGGTAAATTTACCATCATTTTTTAGAGATTTTTTATACGAATCTAATAAATATGAATACATACATCTGTCAGATACAACATTAACTGATTAGGTTATTATTATATTTATGTATTATGAATATACGTATTGCTGTGGCAACCCACATTATCGCGAGTGTATTTTAAGTTGCGTAGATTTTGTCATGATTTTTCCGTTTTGCTGAATCATTGTATCGAGAAATTTCCACAATAATGTTTAGTTTGTATAAATTTAGGTAAAAAGTTAATTGTATAATTTATTTAATTAAGTGTTTAGTTTTTTTTAAATTAATTCCTTTCATTTTTGTGTCTAGCGTTTGCTAGTTGATTCAATGCGTATTCTACTAGATTTTGTCGGTGATTTGTGCGTTTGCGTTGTTCGTATTGTTACGACTGCGCTGTAGAATTTTGTCAGGCAGTTCCTTGGTCGACTGTTACCGTGAGTACATGTATTTTTGTGAATCATTGTTTGCCATTTTGTATTTCATTTTGATATCGTAATTTAATTCGCATATATTACCTTTTAAATATTCTGTCCATCAAGGAATTCGTTTTATAATAATTGTTATTACATTGATGTGCGCACATTATAGATATAAGATCATTTATTATTTCTGTGCAGGAAGATATGTTTTCAGTTGTAATTTTTTTTTAAAGAGTTAATTTTCCCTCTTTGAAGTTTGCTATTTTTTTAATTATCTATCACCTCGGTTTGGGTGAGTAGAAGCTTTGTGCTTGCATTTGAATTTTTTTTTTGTTATTTACTAGAATTTGTTCACGCTTAATTTAGTTTGTTTTAATTTGAAACCACGTGGATTGAAAGGTATTGGATTATCTTCCTGAACAACCAAATTTTTTTGCTTTGTGTAGGAAATACCATTGTCCTATTGTAATTTAGAATCACGTGCACTTCTATTTTTAGGCCAGAACCCTCAGTTCACGATTTTTTTTCTGCCGTTTTGTAATTAACCCATTTTGAATAAATTTTGATTGTTACTTAGCATTTTTGGGTTAAAAATTCTGTTCTTTTATTTTTAATTAAACCTTTTCAATTTTTGGGGTATTTAAGAAAGTCTGATTTCATTCACTCACAATTTACTTTTCGTGGTTAGATTCAAGTTTTAATTCGCGAGGGTAACTCTGAGGTTAATAGTTCTTTTACGCCCTTTTAGATTTTATCCGTTGAGCTAGCTAATTTAATTTTCTTCTCCCTTGTTAATTTCATTTTGCAAGTTCATTTAATTACAATCAGTACACAGCAGTATGTATTATCAAATAAAGAAAACATATTTTAGTATGGAGCACAATTTTCTTTACCTATCTATCTTTTGTTTCTATTTAAAAAATTACAGCGTTAAGAAAAACAGGTTCACTTATTAATTTTAATTTTTGAGTCGATTTTTAAACTTCATTGTACCTACTACACTGTTGAAAATTTTAACACTTTTTTGACTAATTTAATAGTCAGGAGAGGTCCACACTGTTTTCGTGTTATTTTGTCGAGAACTATAGAAGTTTAAATTTGACGAACAAAGATAGTCAAGTATTGTTTATTGCTAAGGGGTTATTTTGTCCAACTAACACGTGGAATTATGATATACTTCTAGTCACATTTTATTTGATCTAGAACCAGACAAAATTACTAGCTGTTTAACTAAATGAATGCGATCTATTGGATGATTTTAACACCGTTTTTCTAAACGCAACGTCTTTTTTAATATGCAACTCCTATTTCTTAGTGCTATAATATTCTCTTCTTTAAGACGTTTTCTCAATTATAATATACAGAACCACTCATTCAAAA
Source organism: Protaetia brevitarsis (assembly GCA_004143645.1). Classification (NCBI taxonomy): domain Eukaryota; kingdom Metazoa; phylum Arthropoda; class Insecta; order Coleoptera; family Scarabaeidae; genus Protaetia; species Protaetia brevitarsis. Next base: position 65,237 of record RXPK01001046.1, on the reverse strand, counting down.
GTTTTGGTTTCAACTAAACGTACTAATTTTAAAAATGATTTTTTGAGAACCATTATAAAATTAAGGTGAATGTTTATGCTATTTGATTTCAAATCTGAACTAATTACGTAAATAGTTGTTCCCAATACATCTTTAAGATGTTTGAAATTTTTTATGCCCACTGGAATTAACGTTTAATAACACAAGGTTACACTTTGCAGGTCAGTCACATTTGGTGGTTTGTTTGGATATGTTAATACGCAGAAACAAACTCGAAAACAGATACACGTGCAATGCAGGTGGTGCGTATAATGCAATACCGTATTAGATTAGGTGGGGTTTCTATATTTCTATCCGAGGGAAAATTCTGATTGGTTGATGCTTCTGAATGTCTAGAGAAAAGTAGTAAATCCTCATATCTGAACAGAGAATTCACACCAAATTCTAGTAATTTCTGTTCTACTAAACACACGTAGTCAATTCGTCTGGCAAAGTTTGTAAAAATTAATACTAAAATATTTGACTAGCGCAAAATTAACGCCAACACCGTAATATTTTCAACAGTATATACTGTACTTGTGGAAATTTTTACACCGGTTTTCAAAACTGATTTGAAAAACTCGTTTTGAAAACCGATTTTAAAAACTGATTTTCAAAGCCAGTTTTAAAAACCGATTTAACCAATTAGTCGTCACATCCAAAACCAGTTTCGATTCGCAGCACTACCTCAGGGCCCGCCGGTCTAGTACATACTTCTGAATTATATACATGGTTAAAATCCGTTCTTCCTAAGGATTGCCTTCTTTATTCGATATGGTGCCGATAAGAAACAAAAAAGTTAATCGACCAAACCAATATACAGAACTTTCAAATGCATCATTAGATAGAAATTCAAAACTGGCCTTAAAAATATCTTGTTCTGACAAGTCCACATAAAGATGCAGACGGTAAAACAAAGCTTTCCTTGCTTTTTTAGAAACATCTCAAACATTCTTTGCCCCAAATACATTTCTTCTTCAGATTCATTAGAAATACAAAATCTGGCAACTTCGCAAGCGATCAACTGTGGTAAAAGTCGAAAATAAGCCAGCGTGTAATATATAAAAAAAAGTTCCACATGATACGACACATGTGTATGTAGTAGATAAATAAACCTTTATAAGATATTTGCACGTCACTTTATAGTATGCACTTTATGCGCTTGTGTTTGTCTTCCTCGTATATGCCAAATACCTACTCTGTCATCCCGTAGCTACATACCTCAAGCTGCCACCGCAAAATAAACTAATATAATGGGCTCGCCGCTAGAGGGAGCGCCATTCGCGTACGTCGGAGTTAATACGCAGCTCATATTTGCGCAGCTCTTTAGTTAGGCCGAACGTCAACACAATAAAACTCGCCGCCACGCCTTCGGGGGTTCCAAGCGACAACGAAAAGCAATTTAATAATGTAGGGTAAATTTCACTTATCGGTTAATGGGAAGGGGCAGAGGAAAAGGGAGGAATTTATAGGGCTGGCAAGCGCGTGCTGTAATGGCGGTTCTGTTTAGCTGTATACGAATCTAATAAATATGTAATACAAATTACATCGCAATTCAAAACACACACACACACACACCTCGCATATTCAACTAAAATCGACACAGAGGTATATCAAAACAGTTATTATTCCGGAATTAATTATAGCGGGGAAAATTTGTTATTTCGGTTAAACGGTAATGCAGCGATGATGGTTCAACTATTGTTCTGTGTTTACGTGCCTGTTTGCAAACTCGTTATTTCACGCGTACATAACCTGAAAATACACACATTCTACCAAAATGCACCTACTGGCGGATGTATGAATGTAGTTATTACTTTGGATGCGTTTCGTTCGTGCAAATTGAGTTCGTTTACCACTGGTAAAAATAGCAATTTTGTGTTTCTAATCAATTTTGGATGCGTAGAGATATCTGGACTCTGTGTGTGGTCTATCGGGAGAGATAAACAAAGTCTAGGTTAGTTTCCGATATGTAAACAATCGGGTGGTGTAAAAAAAAATTGGTGAGTTACAACGTGAAAAGGTCACTTTATGGTCAGGCGAATTGTTAAAACTTCTAACTATCTGTAGAACTGGTATTTTATAATTGTTAATATAATAACATTTGGATGATCCCTGAACATAAGTAGATAAGTCATTTTGGTGATTTTTATTTATATATATTTTATATCACCTTAGAATTATTAGTTTTTACGCCTTCGTCCAGAAACACTCATTTTGCAGTACTTCAAAGCGGGTAAAAATGTCACTGAAAGTTGGCCACACTAGATTCCACATGGCAGACGTGTAATAAGTTGTCATTAAAATACTGTTCAACCATGCTAAGATGAACTGGTGTCTTCATTACACTTATTATTAGAGACCGGATTATATGCAAAGTGCATATATTTTATTTTTTGCATATCTTTAATTATAGTCTATATGTAGATGTATTACACTAATTGAAGTTAATTAGCGCTAATTACTGATTGCATATATTGCATATTTAGGCATTTCTATGCATATTTTTACAAAAGTTGCACATATTGCATATTTAAGCTTTTTTCTTATCCTTTCTATTAGTAAAAATTCCTAGTTATTCCTAAAGTACATCGACAACCGACAATTCTCAGAACGATAAATCTTTTACATTGGTTTCTCTAACACTTTTTTTCCAAGAACTGCACGTGTTTAATTTCGCCTAGCAGAAGGGATGTGGTAAATACGTTTCATTATTATTAATTCCCAAATAAACTATTCATTCATTGAATATCTTTGAGCGAAACAGCATGTAATTGTGTTACGTTTTTAAATACTGTGCGTACATACAATGAGTATAGCGAACAAAATTTCTTTACGGATTAAGCCATATCCTGAACTGGTAAAGGATGGCGACAAAATATTTTGTCGAGCCTGCTGTAAACTGGTAAGTTTAATTTTACTAAAAGCTTTACAATTGTTTTTAAATTCTTAACTTTTGATATAAAATGACAATTGTTGTTGCAGGTGTCTTCTGAGAGAAAGAAATACCTGATTGATCAACACGCTAAAACTCCTTCACATATTGGAAAATGTGAAAAACTAAAGCGATCCGCATGTGTGCAACGATCTATACGTCAATGTGTAACATCAACTTCACGAAACCCAGAACAAGAAGAATATAATACGGATCTGTGTAACGCATTAATTTCGTCTAACATACCATTAGCAAGATTAAACAATGTTAATTTGAAATCATTTCTGCAAAAATATTGCAAACATAATATACCTGACGAAAGTACCTTACGAAAAAATTATGTCATATCTTGTTACCAGCAAACAATAGCAGAAATTCAACAATTGGTAGGGAATAATTTTATTTATATCATGGTAGATGAAAGTACGGATAAGTGTGGCCGTTATATTGCCCATTTGTTAATAGGAATTCTTTATGAAGATATAGTAGGTAAATCATATTTAATTTATTGTAAAGAACTTCAAAAAACAAATAATGTGACAATTGCCCAATTCGTTCAAGAAGGTTTATCAAATTTGTTTTTATCTGGAAGTATACCTCGTGAAAAAATTTTACTAATGTTGTCCGACGCTGCACCATACATGATAAAAGCCGCGCAAAATTGAAAAAAAAATTATAGTAACATTATTCCTACCACTTGTTTAGCTCATGGGTTCAATCGTGAAGCCGAAGACATTAGCATTCAATTCCCTTTGATTAATGATTTAATTAGCAATGTCAAAAAAAATGTTTTTAAAAGCACCTTTACGAGTCCAATTTTATAAGGAGCGACTTCCCGGTGTTAACTTGCCTCCTGAACCGATTATTACGAGATGGGGTACATGGTTAGAAGATGCAATTTTTTTCGCCGATAATTTTAAAGGAATAAAAAATGTAATTCTTGAAATCACTGCTGACTGCATTGCTTTAGAAAACTGTAAAAAGATAGTAATATCAACAGAATTGCTACAAAACCTTTTGTATATTAAGTCAAATTATAGCTTTGTTTCAAGTTCCATTCGTAAACTAGAAACGCAAGAGATGTCGCTCTCGGAATCAGTCGAAATAGTAGACGAATTTGATATGCTATGTAAGAAGGTTAAGGGTACAATAGGTAATTCTATATATGGTAAATTTAAAAAAGTGATAAATAAAAATGCGGGGTATTTGAAATTGAAGAAAGTTAAGAAAATTTTGGAAGGTGAAACAGTAAACGATTTCGACTTTAATTTTAGTTCAGAATGTATTGCAAAGTTAAAAAAATGCACCAATTACATCTGTGGATGTTGAAAGAAGCTTTTCTATTTCGAAACATATGTATTCTAATAGAAGACAAAACTTTCTTTTACACAATTTTGAAAAACATTTAATTATAAATTGTTTTAGAAATATGTTGTGAAACAAATTTGTGCAATAATGTTAATGTTTAAATTTCTGCTCTTATTTATTTTATATAAAAATTTTGCATATTGTCGCAATTTTTTTGCATATATGCCCCAGGTTTATGCATATTTTCTCAAAAATCGATGCATATCTATATATGCGCATATATTCCAGTTTTTCTTTGCATATAATCCGGTCTCTACTTATTATTGATAAATAGATATTAAACTAGAAAGAAAATTACAGAAAAAGATTTATTCTCGGAAACATCAAAATACTAAGGTATGTAACATATGTGCCAACTTGTACTGTCAACTCCCTAGTGTCAAAATTTCTTTTCTATTTTCAATTCAAAATTAAGTTTTGTCGGCCCAAAAACATTGTGTATCACACGGCCACAAACCGTACTCATACTCGCAAGACTGTAGTTTCTGGCCTAGTGATACAAATAACTCTTATTAGCGCTTGGAAATACTAATCTTTAGATTCTTTAATAAGACGGTTTGAATACTGTCTTTGATTTCTATACTCTGTTTTACAATTGTCGCTCAACCGGTGTTGCTTTTATTTTTCATATAGTCATTTTTTTTTATATGTGTTATACTGTTTTCATCTACTCATGAGCGTTTGTATCTTCTTCTTCGAATTTTCAGACTCTTCCGATTCTTTTTAGAATTTCTTGATAAGGGTGAAATTCTTTACTGCAAAACTGTATTTAGGTACGCCGAATTATTTGGTTTCACTTGTGCAATCTTTCTATTCTATTCAATTCTACTAATTTTGACGCATACAGGCTTCCAAAATGTATACCTCGATACGTATAAGAATTAAGAATATCGAGTTAGTCGCTAATATATTTATCGAATTAAGCACAGTGCAGCAATTTCGTCGTCCTCAATAAAAGTAACCTAATTTACTCTTCCCGAAGCACATTTATTCGCCTACGGCGGAAAAGCAGCCCTTGGCGATCTGCACGTTGAGGGGAGGCGAATTCCTCTCCGATATGATGGTCCGTGTACGCGCCACGTCTATGTCCATCAGGGTTACAACCGCGTTGGAAAACGGTCGGACGCCTCGTTGAAGGCCGGGCGATGCACGTCCGCTATTTTCACTCCAAACAAAGAAACCCATTAATTAAGTGCTCCATCTCTGGAGGTTTACTCGCTGTCATAACAAACGCTTGTCCGATTCAGCCGTCGCCCTGCTTCTTGTACGTTTATTCTTTAACGATTCGCGGGTGGAAATTCTCAGCTTATATTCGGGAGTTTCCTTATAAGTAGGAAGAAGTTCTGTAGAAGATGCTGAAGGGGGATAATAGGAAGATGATCTGGATTTTCCAGTAATTTTCAATTTATAAGATTAGGCAGTTTATATTTTTGCTGTAGGTTATATTTCATAAAAGATCTTAGAAAGACATCCACCTAAATTGCAACAATAAAAATTGGAATGTTAGCAAATATTTTCTTTTTTTTTTTTTTAGTGAAGGAAAGTGGGCAAAAGAAAAGATGACGTAAATGATAACAATGTTAATATCGACTAAAATTTTGTTTACTACGTCGGCTGAAGCGAAACTCGTTTAGCATCTCTGTTTCTGAGAACTTTCGTTTCGCATTCAACGATTAAATTTCGTCTTGGTTGCAGTACCGTCATAACCCTCATCTATAAACGTTCGGGTCGAATGCGACCCTAGCTCACAAATTTTGCGCGTAACTTTTCCAACGATTTGCTCAAAACCTCGTGACTTTGTGTAACCTTTCTCTCAGTTATAACTACAGACCGGATTATATGCAAAGTGCATATATCTTATTTTTTGCATATCTTTAATTATAGTCTATATGCAGGCGTATTACGCTAATTGAAGTTATTTAGCGCTAATTAGTGATTGCATATATTGCATATTTAGGCATTTCTATGCATATTTTTTACAAAAGTTGCATATATTGCATATTTAAGCTTTTTCTTATCCTTTCTATTAGTAAAAATTCCTAGTACTAATTCCTAATGTAGATCGACAATCGACAATTCTCACAACGATAAATCGTTTACATTGGTTTCTCTAATACTTTTTCCAAGAACTGCACGTGTTTAATTTCGCCTAGCAGAAGGGATGTGGTAAATACGTTTTATTATTATTAATTCCCAAATAAACTATTCATTCATTGAATATCTTTGAGCGAAACAGCATGTAATTGTGTTACGTTTTTAAATACTGTGCGTACATACAACGAGTACAGCGAACAAAATTTCTTTATGGATTAAGCCATATCCTGAACTGGTAAAGGATGGCGACAAAATATTTTGTCGAGCCTGCAGTAAGCTGGTAAGTTTAATTTTACTAAAAGCTTTACATTTGTTTTTAAATTCTTTAACTTTTGGTATAAATGGACAATTGTTGTTGTAGGTGTCTTCTGAGAGAAACTACCTGATTGATCAACACGCTAAAACTCCATTACATATTGGAAAATGTGAAAAACTAAAGCGATCCGCATGTGTGCAACAATCTATACGTCAATGTGTAGCAGCAACTTCACGAAACTCAGAACAAGAAGAATATAATACGGATCTGTGTAACGCATTAATTTCGTCTAACATACCATTAGGAAGATTAAACAATGTTAATTTGAAATCATTTCTGCAAAAATATTGCAAACATAATATACCTTACGAAAAAATTATGACACATCTGGTTACCAGCAAACAATAGCAGAAATTCAACAATTGGTAGGGAATAATTTTATTTATATCATGGTAGATGAAAGTACGGATAAGTGTGGCCGTTATATTGCCCATTTGTTAATAGTTCTTAGTTATAATTCTTCATGAAGATATTGTAGGTAAATCATATTTAATATATTGTAAAGAACTTCAAAAAACAAATAATGTGACAATTGCCCAATTCGTTCAAGAAGGTTTATCAAATTTCTTTTTACCTGGTAGTATACCTTGTGAAAAATTTTTGCTAATGTTGTCTGACGCTGTACCATACATAATAAAAGCCGGGCAAAATTTAAAATTTTTTTATAGTAACATCCCTAACAGCCAGAAATATTACATATATATTTTTCATATTTTTTTTCTAAATATAGATAAAATATTCAATTAAAATATTTATTTCATATTTTAAAATTAACGTTAGCGCAATATTTTTTCTAAAATATTATTTATATGAAAATTGAGATTTTTTAAGCAATCTATTTAATTTGTCAAAATGAGCTAAAATTGTTCTTGATTATTTAGAATGTATAACGTTGATAACGAAAACTTGAAACATACATAGAGTTGTCTAAAAGGCAAGAACTTGTTTTTTCACACTCACCATACAAGTTAATAATCAATAATTCTGGCATCTCTTAAGGCATACTGAAGGTTTATCAAATTAATCACTATTTTTTAATTGGAGTGTTCTAAATAAAAAACAAACGTATTCATTATCATTTTATTTGAATAAGCCAATAAAAATGAAAAATACTCATTTTTAAGTCTAGCCTTGGCTGGTGGCAGGTACAACCCTATGGCTTTTTTTCATATCTTCGGTAGTGGCGCTCTCATGGCGTTTCCTTGTGGCCTCTAAAACAATGCCAATTGTATTAGATCATACCATGAATAAAACATCGTACAACATTATCAACACCTACTAATACATTTGGAGCATTTACAATAATTGGAGTGGTACCTACATTTTAATACTTACGATACTTATTTTTACTTTATTTCATAATATTTGAAAACATTCTACGTACAAACAATAAAACAACACAACGTATTCTAACCTCTATTTGAGGTTATGACGCTTATCTACCGAGAATCTCTTAAGCAAATCAACTAGCAATTTATCTTGTAGATGCAGTACATATATGATGCATAAAATTCGTACAATTATATTATTAAACGATTTCTGTACATAGCGATTCCAGCATTCCAATTATCTTATAAATGCCATGACATGTTCAAAGTTTTGCTTACCTCGTAGTCACCACAAAAACTAAAACACACCCAGCAACAATTAATTACACAGTTAACCCTAATCTGCCCTAATCCTATACTACTATAAACTATAACATGTAACGAACAAACGGATGAAAACGTTGATGATACGCATGTGCGCGTATGCATTCTATCTACCTAATCCATAGACGCATAAACAATACTAAATCATATAACACCGGCACCGTAATGAATAGAGGTGTTGTGTTGACGTTCGCAAATTACAAATATTACAAATAATACAATACAAAACGCAGATATATTAATAGAAAAGTTACAACGCTCAACTTAGATACTAATTAAATCATATTAGATATATATTATCTAATTTAATCTTTAAACTATCATTTTAAATAGGTGCATACCTACCTACTAATATCTATGCATATTTTACCCATTTTATATTATTCGTCCTACACACCAAATGTACAAAAGCAAAAATTCAATCTTTTTTTTATGAAATAAATGTTTACAGAAATACAAAGCAAAATATTCTTGCAGAGCTATGAAAAATATATTGAGAAAACATTTGCAATAAAATATTATTAATGCTACATAACATATATATTTTTTAAATGTTTTCCTAATATATTTTCTATAATATATTTTATGCATATTATATTAATATAACTAATATTCAAGAAAGATTTAATATTTTTTAAATATTTATAAAATATGAAATAAATATAGTTGGTCTCTGGGGATTATTCATACCACTTGTTTAGCTCATGGGTTCAATCGTGTGGCCGAAGACATTAGGAAGCAATTCCCTGATTAATGATTTAATTAGCAATGTCAAAAAAGTATTTTTAAAAGCACCTTTACGAATCCAATTTTATAAGGAGCGACATCCCGGTGTTAAGTTGCCTTCTGAACCGACTATTACCCAGAATTAGATTAGAAATTGGGTGAAAAGCTCTGTACTTACTGAAGTAAAAGATTACTACAAACCCTTACGTAGTTTTTATAAATATGAAAGTAGTGTAATTGGTAATTAAAATTTTATCATCCTTGATATTGAATGAGGTGCGATTCCTGCTGAAGTGCCATATCGCCCAACCACGGCGCAAGCGGTGTCTGCTGCTCTAACGAAATCATAATTTTCCGAACTGTGTGGCTGTGCCGCGTGAAATATTCCCGCGAGTAAATTACATGTGTGCGGGGAGTGTAATCGTTGTTTATAAGGCGTTTTTAAACAAAACGTCAGCATATTATATATGAAGATACCACCGTTTATGCCGCATCCGAGCTCGCATATGCTACACGGGCATACACATATGATTTCCCGGTCTCGTGTAAATACCGGCACGGAGTGTTGTAAATATTTTGGAGAATCTCGGATTTTTATTTACAGCTCGTCTATTATCGTCACAATTAAGGAGCGAGCGAAAGGGCCACCGAAACGGGCGACTCACGAACGACGAGCAACAAAAAAAGAAGAGGCGATTAGGTGGTAGGTATAGTGTAAGTATAAAAGGGGCGATTGTTAGAGAATGAGTAAGTCATTTAGCATTTATTATAGATATACATACTGCTGTGTACTGATGATACCAGCATAAATGCAAAATGAATTAATAAAAAAAAGAAAAAAATTAATTTAGCTAGCTTAGTGGATAAAAATTTAAAAGGGCGCAAAAGTACTAATAATCTCAAGGTTATTTTCACAATTGAACTAATCATGAAAAATAAAATGTGGGCGTTTGAAAATTTGACTTTCTTTAAAAACTTCAAAAATTGAAAAGGTTGAATCAAAAATAAAAGAACAGAAATTTTGAATGACGTTAACAATCATTAAATTTATTTTTATAAAAAAAAAGAAAAAAAAACATTTAATTACAATGATGCAGAAACAAAACCATGAATTTAAGATTCTGGCCGAAAACAAAAACTGCATTAGACTCTACAATTAAAAAGGACGATGCAAATCCTTTAACAAACAAAAGACAAATTTGTTCTAGAAGAAAATCCTATTTCACAAAAAATCCACGTGGTTTCAAAATTTTAACACACTAAATTAATTTAAACGTGGATGAAACAAGTATATAAAAATTGAAATTTAATTTCAAGCACAAAGCCTCTTTTCACCAAACCCGAGGTGATTAACTAAAAAAAAAACTAATTTGAAAACTAGAAAACGGAAGAAAAAAAATGACTCTTTAAACTTACAATACCTTCTAAAACAAATATAAAATAACTGATCTTACATCCAATCGTGTACACATGAAAATACAACAGCAATTATTAATTAAAGAGTCCCTTGAAGGATGAGAAAATTTCAAATTAAAGGAATTTACCAAAAAATGGCAGCTATAAAAATAAATAAACGTACTTACTCCGCAATCTTTCAAGGAACTGAGTGCCTCTGGGTAACACGGTCGCATATATATAAATTTTACAATTGCGTGCCAAAGCAGCGCATGAATCGCAAAGAAAATTCCTTGAATATAAACTACAAATACAATACTGGCAAACGCAATATGTACAATTGAATGAAATTAATATACACAACTGAACAATTACATTAAATTTAACAAACAATTCTATTAACAAAATCTTTTCAAAATAAAATATTAAAATTGTGGAAACTCTATCGTTACATTGATAAAGATGAATTGGTATGACTAAAAATACAAATTTGAATTTCCGAAAACCGGGGTGCCAGACCACAGCAATACATATGGATGCACGAGGGAAGTACATATATGTAAGAAATAAATCACGAGTTGCCTTTTTAACTATTAGGAAAAGTACCTTTGTCTCTTTGCTTCATCCGTAAACAAAATTAATGACAGGAAGTTTTGTCCTTTATTTTGCAATCGCTCGCAATATTGTAAACGCGGTAGGAAATCCTGTTCCAATAGGTGATGGATTTTTTGGAAATGAAATGGATGAAGAAGTTGTTCTTTCAGGATTTTCCCTTATTCTAGGATTGTCTTCTACTATTTGCAAAATAGCTTCTTCATTTGCAACAGTACGACGAGTTCTGTTAACCCCAGAATCAAATTTTGGTTTTTAAAGCAACCATCTTCTCCCAAACGCCTATGTACGTCAATAAATGTCCTAACATGCCTTAATGGGTATCTCTTTCGATGGATCCGTTGAGCTTTGGAAGAAATTTAACAGTTTCGTCGGAACGATGCTTCATGTCCTAAATGATCATGTCCCAGTATTTTGAAATAAAACTTTCAAGACACTATGTATTGGTTTGACATTTACCAAATGTTTTGTTTCATGAAATCGCAGCCTACCTTAAAATATTTTTTATTGCCTAGTTAATACTAAAACACAAGAACAATATAAGAAACAGTTTGTAACTTGAAAAAAAAAAAGCAATCGGACATTAGTGTATACGAACTTTTTTCGTTATTTTTCATTCCTCTATCTCGTGGTGCTAGAGGAATGAAAAATAACGAAATGCATTGTAGTTTTTTCTTTGTCACCCTATACTTGATTTTATTTATTTATTTAGAAGAAACAAATAAACAAGAAATAATTAAAACAGGTGTTAATCTTAATTGAACGTAAAATATTATTGGGCAGAGGAACCTAACTAAGGATATCCTTATTTAGGATAAAAGAAAATATTTTGTAAATACTCTGAGCTAGCGCCATGCGCCAGCGCTGTGCTCGATGTGAACATTTTCCAGAATGCGCCGAGTATACCGCAATTATTCAGCTGCAAAAAAACTCAAATCGTCTCTTATTGATTTACATATTACTATTACGTAATAAATGTATCCATATGTATATGAAATCTGCTGTATTTTCAAATGAAATATGTATGTTAGATCATATTATAAAATGCTGATAGGTACAAATAACAGTCATAAATTTTAATTCCTCATCAGAATCCCACCAATCCATTTCATCTCATCATGGTAATCTCCAGTCTTTATTTTCGATTTAAATAAAAGCAATGCTCCATTAACGAACTCCATTTCACCACCAGCATGACAGGTAATCCATCTTTATTCTCCACCATTCTTTTTAATACATCTGCACTTGGTCACAGTCAGTAAAATTTTTAGGAACATAACTAACATCTAGGTACACTCAAATACAAGATTCATGTCTCCCTAAGATCTCTTTGTGAGCGAATAATACATATGTATAAATATATCTGAGGCAACACTTTACGAAAGCTTGAGCGCTTAATGAAACAATGGCCACATTTTAAGCAAACACAGAGACTCATTATATTGAAAAAATACAAAGAAATAATACCTGAGGGAGACATGAGTTTGAGATGATTATATAATTTTTTCGTAAGGTATATTATTTTTGCAATATTTTTGCAGAAATGATTTCAAATTAACATTGGTTAATCTTGCTAATGGTATGTTAGACTAAATTAATGCGTTACACAGATCCGCATTATATTCTTCCTTGTTCTGAGTTTCGTAAAGTTGATGCTACACATTGACGTATAGATTGCTGCACACATGAGGATCGCTTTAGTTTCTCACATTTTCCAATATGTGATGGAGTTTTAGCGTGTTGATCAATCAGGTATTTTCTCTCAGAAGACACCTACAACAACAATTGTCATTTTATATCAAAAGTTAAAGAATTTAAAAACAATTGTAAAGCTTTTAGTAAAATTAAACTTACCAGTTTACTGCAGGCTCGACAAAATATTTTGTCGCCATCCTTTACCAGTTCAGGATATGGCTTAATCCATAAAGAAATTTTGTTCGCTATACTCATTGTATGTACGCACAGTATTTAAAAACGTAACACAATTACATGCTGTTTCGCTCAAAGATATTCAATGAATGAATAATTTATTTGGGAATTAATAGTAATAAAACGTATTTACCACATCCCTTCTGCTAGGCGAAATTAAACACGTGCAGTTCTTGGAAAAAAACTATTAGAGAAACCAATGTAAAAGATTTATTGTTCTGAGAATTGTCGGTTGTCGATCTACTCGGAATTACTAGGGATTTTTACTAATAGAAAGGATAAGAAAAAGCTTAAATATGCAATATATGCAACTTTTGTAAAAAGATGCATAGAAATGCCTAAATATACAATATATACAATCACTAATTAGCGCTAATTAACTTCAATTAGTGTAATACGTCTACATATAGACTATAATTAAAGATATGCAAAAAATAAAATATATGCACTTTGCATATAATCCGGTCTCTATTAATGACAATTTCTAGAATTAAAGTTTTTTAAATGCTCATATTGAGAATACGAAATTATGTTTTCGATTTATTTTATACCTCTAATTTATAATCCCTCAGGCTAAAAGGAAAGAATATCTCCTGGCGTCAAACGGGAGTAGTCATGCGCCGCTAATGCTAGACAATCGAATATTCGCCTATTCGGCAAGGTTGCCGTGGAAACATCGGCGGCGCGTCCGTAAGATTCGAGAGGGCCATGGGAATCGACCGAGTGTCTCTTTCGCTCATTCCCCCTTCTCTGTCCGCTTACTGGAATCGTACGGTTGCGCCCGCGACGGGGGATTCTCTCTTGAAAATAATAACAAATGGCGCTAGGTAGTTGGGGGAAAAGAAGCCACCCCACTCGCGGGTGCCCTGTCTACGTTCGGATTGCCAAGCAAATCGAAAATGTGATTGATACAATACTGCTGATATGAATGCTTATGTAAAATGTGGACGAATCATCGTTTTCAGTCAAGAAGAGTTGTAATAGTATATTAAAAGACAAGTTTCATTTTGACGTTTCAAAGTACGAATTCAGAGTTTAAGCCACGAGTTTCTTAACTGAATGAGTGCTTTAATGTCAAATGAAACGTGTTTTTCATGCTATTTTTTGCAATTAGTTTTAAAATTTCTCTTTTTGTAAAAGCAAAACGAGAAAAATTTGATAATCTAGGGAAATTTTGTGGCGGTTATCACCAGTTGTCACCTTGGTTTGGCACAAGATTTAAATTGACACATTTTTGAAATTTGTTATATATTATATTACTAAAGTAACTATATCATAATATTTAATATGAGTTCTACAACTTTTTCATGCACTCCGCCTGAAATACGGCAAATTGCTGAAAAAACCATGAATAATTTACTTCCGGAGAAATCGTACACTATGTATCAAAAGCGATACAAAAATTTTGAAAAATGGTGCAAAGAAAAGGAAATTCTTCATATTTCTGAGAACGTCTTACTTGCTTATTTTGAAATGCTACGTAAAGATTATAAATCGTCATCATTATGGTCGATTTATTCGATGTTAAGATCGTGTTTAAATGTACATAGAAATGTGGATATATCAAAATATATGAAACTTCAAGTATTATTAAAACGGCTATCTAAAGGTTATCAAACAAAAAAATCTAAAATTTTAGAAGAAGAAGATATTCATAGATTTTTGAAACAAGTCGATGGTAAAATATATTTAGCTATAAAGGTTAGTGTTGATTTTATTTCGTTACTTTTTTGTAAATTCTTTATATTCTAGGTTATTTTGATAATAGGATATAATGGAGCCTGTAGGCGAGAAGAATTAATTAATATATGTGTGGAAGATCTTCAATACAATTCCGATTCCATTATAGGCAACATACCTAAAACAAAAAACAATGTACCCAGAATGTTCGCAGTGACTGATGTAAACTGCATCGAACTTATAAAAAAATATAATAATCTGCGGCCTAAAACAGTTACTCACAAACGTTTTTTTTCTAACTTATCGTCATGGCTGCTTAATTAATAGCCCTATCGGTATTAACACCATGGGAAATGTTCCTAAACAAATTGCCAGTTTTCTTCATTAACCAGATCCTCATCTTTATACAGGACATTGTTTTAGAAGATCCAGTGCGACACATATAGCAAATACTGGAGGTGATATTTTAACTATAAAACGATTAGGTGGCTGGAAAAGCACGGCTGTTGCTGAAGGTTACATTGCCTCTTCGATGAAAAATAAAATTGATGTTGGAAATATGTTTGCACAGGAAAATAATGTGAATCTACCTGGAACTTCTGGGAATGGTTCACAGTTTGAGTACTCCAACAGAAGCAATATCACTATCGCAGAGAACGATAATTTTCAACAGAATGTTTCTACTGCACACGGTATCACTATCACTTCGAAAGATAATTCAAACGTTAATATAAATGTTTATAATAGTTGTACTATTTCAAAGATTAATTAAAAATATCAAATCTTACAATGAATTTTAATATAATAACCTCAAACTTGCTTACAAAATGTCATATCTCCATTTCTGTTGCAATGTGACCAACTTAAAATAAATCTGCTTAAATGTTCCATTTCTATTACGCAACTAGTGCTGTAATAGACCCTATTTACGGCACTAGTGCAATAAATGGTATGGTTACGGCACTAATTGCAAAAAGTTATAAATGAAATTAGACGAAAGAGTGGATCATATTTGGAATCATATACCGTTTTACACCTAGCTATTTATTGCGCAATTTATTGGCCAATTTAAAATTGTTACGTGTATAACACGGATAGTGTTGGATGACGTAGACAAGTAATTTACTTTTTAATTTTATAATCCTTTACTTTTCATTTATATTCATGTTGATTTTAGGTGTATACTTCGAATTAAAATAATTTCTATGTATGCTGTTACTAAGACTGTACCCACATTAAATTAATGAAAACTGAAACTGATTTTAACTGAATTTTTGTAAAGAGACTATGTAATATTATTGTCGATATGGGTTATAAGATATGTCAATCAAGCAGGATATGTTTGATGGAACGACAAGATATACTGACATGGCGAGTACGCTACTTACGATTTACGATGCATAAAATAATAGCCTTGAAGAAAATAGAAGGCCAGTAGTGTACAAAATTATTCATACCACTTGTTAACTCATGGGTTCAATCGTGCAGCCGAAGACATTAGTAATCAATTCCCTTTGATTAATGATTTAATTAGCAATGTCAAAAAAAGTATTTTTAAAAGCACCTTTACGAATCCAATTTTATAAGGAGCGACTTCCCGGTGTTAAGTTGCCTCCTGAACCGATTATTACGAGATGGGGTACATGGTTAGAGGCTGCAATTTTTTTCGCCGATAATTTTGAAGGAATAAAAATGTAATTCGTGAAATCACTTGCTGACTGCATTGCTCTAGAAAACTGTAAAAAGATAGTAACATCAACAGAATTGCTACAAAACCTTTTGTATATTAAGTCAAATTATAGCTTTGTTCCAAGTTCCATTCGTAAACTAGAAACGCAAGGGATGTCGCTCTCGGAATCAGTCGAAATAGTAGACGAATTTGATATGCTATGTAAGAAAGTTAAGGGTACAATAGGTGATTCTATGTACGATAAATTTAAAAAAGTGATAAATAAAAATGCGGGGTATTTGAAATTGAAGAAAATTAAGAAAATTTTGGAAGGTGAAACAGTAAACGATTTCGACTTTAATTTTAGTTTAGAATGTATTGCAAAGTTAAAAAATGCACCAATTACATCTGTGGATGTTGAAAGGAGCTTTTCTATCTCGAAACATATGTATTCTGATAGAAGGCAAAACTTTCTTTTATACAATTTTGAAAAACATTTAATTATAGATTGTTTTAGAAATATGTTGTGCAATAAAGTTAATGTTTAAATTTCTGCTCTTATTTATTTTATGTAAAAATTTTGCATATTGTCGCAATTTTTTTGCATATATGCCCCAGGTTTATGCATATTTTCTCAAAAATCGATGCATATATACGCGCATATATTCCAGTTTTTCTTTGCATATAATCCGGTCTCTAGTCATTAAAAATAAAATATCACCGATATCTTCATAACGATAATTTACCATGTGAATTCGTTATTTCATCTATGATTTTCGCTGGAAATCTGAAACCAATAATTATAATGGCGCTATGCGGGCTGGCTTTGGGGAGCCAATAAAACCCCAATAACTGGACCCGTGTTGCAATCAAAACTCGAAAGCCCACTGTGGCGAGGCAATAATAACCACGGCCGGCGGTAACTGACGGCTGACATTGGCCAGGGCGGTCTGTATGCGTCTTGGCGCACTTCTGGGAACTGCGTTGCGGTCTTTTTTTTCTGCCGTGGGGAGGCAATAAACTGCAACGATGTATACAGAAGCTGTATAAAGTATACCCGCGTGCGTGTGTGTATATCCCATGACGATGTTGTTTAGAGACGATATTTAATTTAAAATGAAACTATAGGATGCTATACAAAAGATATCTCATCTACCTTTGCTTAGTAAAATAGGTATTGCTGTGTACTGAAGGTACAAAAGAAAATGCAAAATGAATTAATAAAAATAAAAATTAAGTTAGCTAGCTCAACGGATAAAAATTAAAAGGGCGCAAAAGAACAATTAAACTCAAGGTTACCCTCGCAATTTAAAACTTGAATTTAATCATGAAAAATAAACTGTGGGTGAAAGAAATCTGACTCTCTTTAATGACTCCAAAAAATTGAAAAGGTTTAATCGAAAATAAAAGAACGGAAATTTTGAATGACGTTAACAATCAGAAATTTTATTATTAAAAAAAAAAAAACATTTAAATTCAAATTGCAGAAAACAAAACCATGGACAAAAGGTCCTGGTCGAAATCAAAAACTGCATTAGACTCTAATTTACAAAATGACAATTCAAATTCCTTTAACAAAGCAAAAGACAAAACAGTTCAGGAAGATAATCCTTTTTACACAAAAATCCACGTGGTTTCAAAATTAAACAAACTGAATTAAACGCGGACAATTCAAGTAAATTACATAAATGAAAACTAAGAGCAAACACACAGCTTCTATTCACCCAAACCGAGGTGATAAATAAATAATTACAAAACAGCAAAATTAAAAAAAAAAATGAAAAATTAACTCTTTAAACTAAATATATCTTCCTGCACGAAATAAAAAAAAGATCTTATACCTAAATTGTGCACACAATAATATAATGCCAATTATTATATAACGAGTTCTTTGATGGATGAAATAATTTCAAAATTAAGCGAAACAAATTTTTAAATAAAATGAAATACCAAAATGCAAGCTAACAAAATAAATTTACATGTACTTACACCGGTATCTTGTCAAAGAACTGGCCTCTCAGGGTAAAACAATCGCATACCTATAAAATTCTTACAGCTGCGTGCGCTGCAACGCACAAAGATCTGTCCGCCAACGGACGAAATCGCAAAACATAACAACATATACAATACAAGTGAACGCAATATGTACAACTGAATGAAATTAATATAAATTAAACAAATCAATTCAATTAACAAAATCTTATATAAAATAAAATACACAATTGAAATTGTGGAAACTCTTGCGAAACATTAATAAAGACTAATTGGAATGAACAAGAAAAAAAACTGAATTTACGAAAACCGGGGTGCCAGACCACAGCAGTATGTACACTTCTCACATGAAAAATCGGGACACGAGCAACTAAGAACAAGAATTAAAATTTTTTGGGTGTAAATACAGCTTTCGGAGAACATATTCACTAATCAAAGCCATAAATCACTGCATTATTGCGATCAAAGGCAAAGACTAAAAATTTAAACAGAAATGTAAATGTATAGAGAGAAGAAGGTTTATACATAGCGGTGTTTCCTTTAGAAACACCGAATACGGAAATACTCATGCAAAAAGAAATACATAATGACAAAACGGCTTCATTTAGAAATATTTATGTATTTAACTTGTTTGATGTTATGTAGAGATAATTATTTTTTAAGAAAATATATGGTGATGGGATTTTAAAATTATGTTACTTGTTAGTGCTGTTTCGATATTACTTACTTGGTTCGATTTATGCCCGCTATAGCGGGCATAAATCGAAGTATACTATAATAAATAAAGTATACTATAGTATACTTTAGCAATAAACTATATATAGCTGCTTTCCATTTACCGGTTGACTCACCTCACTTCAGTTTTGTGTATTAAGTTACGAACTGCTCACGTCAAACTCATTTTGTCGTCAGGTTATGTAATTCGTAATAAGTAACTCGTAGCTTAACGCACAAAAATGAAGTAAAGTACGCCAAACAGTAAATGGAAAGCGCCTAATATGTCAATTAGCCTGCTGAGTTTTGGGTTTAATGTGATTTTCATAGATTTAATTGTTACGCTATTATTGATGTGTTAATTACTATTGTTGTTTAATATTCTTAAATATTGTATTACTATAAAGTTTTACCAAAAGCAGTTTTAAGATTGTTTATAAAATTCTTAAAGCAATTAAGTTCGCCAAGAAATTATTTATTTTATTAACTCTCCGTTTATTGTATTTTCAAGAAATATATTTTAGCTATTTATTTTCTTAAAATATGGCCAACACTTGATGCGTTTACTTATTCTCTTTATGTAGCACCGCTCCATGCAGTAGAAATGAGAAAGTATTAAATGTATCAAATTCAAAAACAAATACATATGTTAGCACTAACTGAGATTGACGAAAAATATGCTTTCTTGTACAATGTTTGTTATGTATGTTAATGCAATATTGTAAATAATTGTTAATGCAAGTTCTTCTTTTCCAGGGGCGGCTCCTCTTAAAAAGCAACTGAGCCATGGCCCCACCATTTCAAATCACAAATTAATCAATAAAGAGCTTGTAATTTCTGTAAAAATACCGATAAATATACGCACAAACACACACCCACATTTAAATACAGAACGAAGCCTACCAGTTCCGATAGATTACTTAATTTTTCTCAAATCATCCGTTGTATCAAAAATTGAATATTATAAATAATTTTAAGAATAAAATTCTCACATTATCGGATGAAAGTTTCCAAGAAAATAATTTTAGGAACTTGAGAGTTAGATTAAGACATAATGACTATCCAAAAAAAAATAATAGATTTTGTTTCAAGGTAGTAGACATCCTGATCTTGCTACCAATCAAAATCTTAAACATGTTAAAATATTTAAAATGATTAACATAAACATATTATCAAAAAGATTAACAACAATATTAAAGGATAAATTTAGTCAGATTGTTGATTATAATATTAACACTACACAAAATCTACAGGTATTTTTAATAACATTAAAGATAAAATCCAGAAAATAAAAACGAGAAATATTGTATGTAAAATTAATTGTAATGACTGTGATAAGTGTTACATAGCTCAAAGTTCACAGTTACTAGAAAAAAGAGATAAAGCAACACAATTACGATATTAACAATTAAACAAAGAATCCACGGGCTTATCTACACATGCTATAAATAATAAACATAGTTTCAATTTTTTCGATCCGATTATATTAGATATAGAACCAAATTAAAAAAAAAGGCTTTTCTCCGAAGTGATTCATATTACATTCATAATAACAATACTTGTAATTTCAAAAATGAACTTAATAATATGTCCAATAGTTATAATATATTACTATGTGACCACTCTGTATGATGTAATAGGAGATACGTATTTATTTAATTGTTTTTACCGTTTGTGGTGCGTGTATTTCATGTTGGCAAAAAAGTTTTTGGTTTTTATTGCTTAAATGCTTGAACGCTGTAGATATTTGTTTTGCTTTCATTTCGCTTGCTTACTCGAACAGTATCGGTGTCAATTTTTAATATAAGTATGTGCAGTAAATTTCATAAATCTTATAGTAAATTACAAATCTTTATCTATCATTAATATGTGTATCTTAGAACTGAATAACGAGGGTTTATTTGATTTGTTTTTTGGTAATTTTGGAATTAGTTAATCAAAGTTTAGTGTAACTTACTCAAACAATTTTTTTACACCTTGAAAAACACTGAATGTTTAGTCGAAACATCGCAATTTGGGAAAATAAATAATTTAAACTGATAGTGCTCTATTTTTGGCCATTCATCCCTAATTTATATGTTAAAAGGTTTTGTATTATAATTCTGAAGTTTTAATTAACCAGTAACTCCCACAAAAAAAAAAACATACATAATTATAAAAATTATAAAAACGAAACTAATACATGACCTTCCATTACAATACATTTATATGCAGAGATGGCATTAGTAGTAAAAGCAACAGCAATTTGCATACGCAAAGGTGGGACAGTAATTTTCGAGATTTTCACCACGGTAGGCAAACTCACGTACAGGACCGCACCCTTAATTATGCATTTATATTAGGAGCTTTTTAAAGTATATTATAGTATATATTTTACATTGGATAATGTTCAGGTGCCACATTAATGTGCGTGCCTAACTTTTGTAAAGAAATCACACCCCGATAATTTTATGCTGCCTATTCAAAAAGCACACGCCATTGCGCCAGAAACGAACGAGGTTGGCTTGACTGCCGCATTGTTCCCGAATACTGGAACCGGAAGAGCAACTGATCGAGCTGTGGTACATAACAAAGATTTTCATTGGATGCAAGCAAAAAGGGTTCAGCTTTGATGGTTTTTAGATTGGTAATTGTATATATTTAAAAATACATGAAAAAATGTTGCTTTAAAAAAGTAAATTGAGAATGAATGAAATAATTGTTTATTTTTACAATATTTAATATTTTTTTTTGATTTATTCAAGTAAATAATAATAATATATTTCGTTTGTTAATGAAACAGCGTAAACTTCGTCAATAAATGTTTAACAAATAAAATAATACATAAAATTACTATATGACATGTTACATTTTTAACACTTTAACAACACACAACATTTTTTTTAATATAATGCTCCGTGCATATATAAATATGTGGGCAAAGTCAATACACAAAAAATAACCATAAAAACAGAAACTACAGGGTACACAAATTAAAATACTCGTCAAGAGAATATATACATCTTTCTAATAGCAATGCTCTAACACTGTATTTAAATTGATTGCAATTCATAATCTCTTTAAATCTTTGAGGCAATGCGTTGAATATTTTTAAACCCAAAACATTAGGACTGCTTTTAGTTAAATTAAATGAAAATTTTGTTTTAACCTAATATCATACGTGTGGACATCATTGTTGCACAGAAATTCCCGTTTATTTTTGTAGATATATTTTAAAAGTTCATATATATGCATGGCAGGCATTGGCATTATATTCCATTTTCTAAAGTAAGGTTACATGATTCCCTAGAGTTAATTGCAGCCATGCAACCAATAATACGTTTTCTGGGCCAAAAACACACTTCGCGGCTGGTGATGCACCCCAAACAGTAATACCGTATGCTAGTCTGCTGTGTATATTAGCATAATAAAATGATAACAAAGATTTAAGATCAATTATAGCCCTAAGATTCCGTATTTGGTAACAGCTAGAATTTAATTTACTTATACCTAATTTTCCGGCAATGAGCTCCAATATAATGTCTCGTCCATAGTCATACCCAAAAAAATCATTTCATTGACTGGTTCAATTTCATTATTTTGTGACTATATTGAAATCAAGTTGTGTTGTATTTTGAATAGTGTGGAAAATTACATATTTTGTTTTATTACCATTTAAATATAGTGTGTTGTTAGTAAACCATGTTGTTATATCTTTCAAAGCTGCATTCGACCATTTCTAAGATATTTTTACTTGATACAATAGCACTAGTATCATCGGCATACATGATTATTTTATAATTAACCAGAAAGTCAACGTGTCATTATAAAAATCTAAGAAAAGTAAGGACCCAAAACACTACCTTGAGGGGTACCTCCTTTTTTTTCACGGTTTAAACAAAAGATTTAAATAATTTTTTGCAGCGATCTGTTTATGCTGATCTTTACAATTGGAGCAACACGCAAATATGATTTAAACATTGTGCTACTAATCCTAATAATATACTAAATATCAAACAATTATTGTTTTGCATGAAAAATAATATTTTATATTGCAACCACACCTACCTGGATCAACATATTTCACGCATCTTTATCTAAATTTAACAATTTTAAAAATTTTTATACCAAGGATGTATTTTTTATTACATGATTTAGTTTTCAAACCACAATTGAGTTATTAAAATCGTTTCCGATTTTTAATTTTTATCTCTAAAACTGTGTTATGTGGCATTTGCCACGATTTCACCAAATTTGGTTTAGAGTTGTTACAGACCTTCCAATTAACGACTACTGACAACTTTTTTTCCTTTCTGCAATATTGAAAATTGGGTTAATGAAAAATAACTTTTCATATAACAAAACTCTAGTAAATGTGAGATGAAAGTGGAAGAAAATATATTTTCAAATATTAGTTAAACCTTTTCAAACATTCGACTTTATTGTCCAGGTAAAAATCTTACATTTCTTCACTGCAGAAAAAGGGCTAAATAAGTGTTTACTGGATAAAAAATTATATTACATAATAAGTTTTACTTGAATATTCTCGTAATTAATACCTGCAACTAAACCCAGTTTCCTGAATGCAAGTTGTTACTGTAAATACGTGCTTTATTAATAGCCTATTAACACAGCGTACCTCACAAATTTG
The DNA here is from genome assembly GCA_004143645.1 of Protaetia brevitarsis. Lineage (NCBI taxonomy): Eukaryota > Metazoa > Arthropoda > Insecta > Coleoptera > Scarabaeidae > Protaetia > Protaetia brevitarsis. Next base: position 41,507 of record RXPK01001046.1, on the reverse strand, counting down.
TGGTAAGTAACGTATTACTTATGACTACTGGTACTGTATCTAATACAGACATGGTTAGTAGAAGTAAACAATGCTGACTCGCATTAAGCATGTAATCTTCCAAATAGGTAACAACTTGCCACAACTATGATTATTTTGAGTTTTGTTGCCACCGTGATTGTTTTTACTATTGGTAATGCGGCGGAGTAATGAAATAGTCCCGGCAGACTGCTTACGCGCGCAAGCGCGGCTAGCGTCAAGTAAGAGTGACGGACGGTGGGAAAGGTGTCGAAAAAAGAGTTGGCCGAAGAGTACGGCCATTGTAGGCCAGTTGGATCGCAAATATATTAAAATCCGGGTGGGTTAAGTCGGGCCTCATCCTATAAAGAATCCCAGCGAAAGAAGAAGTACGAGCCTATAAGCAATTGGATGTTTCAAGATTGCAGTTTTAAGTCACGTGGTGGATATTTGAATTCCCCATCATTGTGATGATATCTCGCCCGCTGGTGAAGTTAAAGTGTGGATGCCGTCGCTACCGAGTGACAGTCCAAGTGCCACCTGCAGTTAGGATACCCCGACGAAGTAGCCGCTTTTCGAGGCGATCACCGGACATAACCGCCACGTACGCCGGCAGAGGATCAACTCGCCGAGACGACGCCCAGTGCAAAGAACACACAGAACCGCAAGTTTACCGCCTAGTATTTCTTTGTTTGTTATTAGTTGTAACTTCAAAACATATTCTCTTTGTCCTTGTTTAGACTTTAAATATTTCAATAACTAAATAAGGTTTCAAGGGGGCCCCATTTACCTTATCTTTTAATATTGCTTTGTTTATTTTTTCATTATTGAGGAATATATTTTATAAGTCATTACGTTGTAAATTGTTTAAAAAAAAAAACTGTTATTAAAGTGAAACCAATATCTTTCATTCATATCAGGTAGTCACTGTATTTGTCCTATACAAAATAAAACTATTACTATAATAATACTGCTTTTTATCTTAAGTAATAACTGTTATGTACCATCTTTAGCAAAATAAATGCGAATTTAATCTTCAATTATTAATGTAATCGAAGCTACAGCACACTGAATAGTAATTAAAAATTATTTGCAAACAATTTTGAATTACGCATTGCTCGGTACGCTGTACTTACAGTTGCGGTTGCATAAATAATCGAAGATTTGCGCAACTTTTTTTTTGTACTTTATCAGTTATTCACACAGAGTGCACAGTAAGCTACTTAATAAATATTCACTAAACTTCCTCGTTTCCTACACTACCTATAGTTGAACAACAAATTTAAGGTAAGTATATTGTATATTTATAGCAAACCATTACCTTCTATATATCCGGTATTTAGTGAACGTGCATTAATGATACTCTTTCCTTATCACAAGTAATCTAAATAGCTTGTATTAATTATGAAGGTGTGATAGCTGTTATAGAATAGTTCACTCACAGCAATACACCTACTACTTGACAAGGGCAAATCTTTGCTTACTGCAACTACATATATTCTTTGGCTTAACTACTTCCCGGTATGAAGCAGACTGTAAGTAACTTAGATTGCTTGTTGTTAGTATCAGTGTTTAGGAATCCTTTTTTACTAGTGCTAAGTAATCTGTTGCTTTGTCCCCTATCCAGCTGAACTTTTTACTTACGATAATTGTATTTTTATTTATGATTATTAATTTTTTTTCTCAGTGTTTATGCATATGCCTTCACGTAAATGGCATCACTAACGGCTTGAATATCTACCTAAATCTAAAGGAAAAACTCGCAAACATACGCACGAACCCGCAAAGAATATCCTTATATACATGCAGTTAGTGGAACCCGAAGCTGCAGTTAAAGGCCTCGTGTTTTGTTGGTCGGTTCGTTGGCTTCGTGTGAGGTTTTACGCACTTACTCTCTCTAAAACAAATCAATAAATCCTATAAACATTCTAGGTGTACCAATTTTAAACAGACATTAAAATACTATCGTCGGTTAGGATGATTCGCTTTTTTTTTCTACTCCCTATCTCTCTTTCTTCCTCTCCCTCTTCGGCGTGCGTTCGCTCTGTCTCCGACTCGTCACCTCCTTTTTTACGATTTACGTGATGCTCTGGATTTTCTTCCGGTCTTTCGCTCCCTTTTTCGCTGGGACCTTTTCGCGCGCTGCGCGTGTTCGACGAGTTTGAGACGTTTGATTTAGGAAAAATTATTTATTTAGCGATTATGTAATTTTTCTTTTTTTTTTTATTAATGTCGGGTATCACTTGATATTACACGGTGCACGCATCAGACATACGCTCGAGCGGCACCAGTGTACGCGTTCGCCGCAGGCCCATAACGTAAGTTTGATTTACGTCTATTTATTCCGTAAGGTAAACACGCACGTCAAACTTAACGCCAATAAAAAAACGGAGACGTTATACAAAACTTGTTGAGATTTTACTGCGGCGATCGTTTCCAGGTTTAGTATCGTCGAATGTCACGACAAACTTCGCTGCTGGAATATCGGAATATTAAAGATTCCGATGTACTAGTTTGGCAACGCTAAAGAAAATAATTATTTGATAAATTTTCGGTTCAAAACAAAATTATTAGTTTCCAATATTATGTATAATTTTAAAAACTTTCCTAAACAGTTTTGTGATATACCTATTGCTGTGGACGGACACCCAGTTTTCGTGAGAGTTTTTTTTTTAAGTTGCATAGATTTTGTCATGTTTACTCCGTTCAGCCTTTGTCAATGTTTCGAGAGAATTTTCACAGTTATAGATTTTATTTATATAAGATTAAGTTAATGAGTTAATTGTTTAATTTATTTAGTTTAAGTGTTCAGTTGTTTTAAATTAATTTCGTTCGTTTAAATGTCTGGCGTTCGCTTGTTTAGTTTATATTTATTCTGTTAGGTTTTTTGTCGGTGATTTGTGCGGCTGCGTTTTACGTAGTCGAGAGTAGGATTTTTGTATGTATACGACTGTTTAACCTTGTCACTCAATTCCTTGGTTGACGCAAGAGTGAGTAGACGTAATTTTAAATTGTTTGTTGCCATTTTGTTAATACATTTTGATATCGTTATTTAATTCGCGTTAATTGTTTTATTCTGTCCATCAAGGAACTCGCTTAATAATAATTGTTATTATATTGATGTGTACACATTATAGGTGTAAGATAATTTTTTATTTATGTGCAGGAAGATAGATTTTAGTTTTGATTCTCTCATCATACCCTAACAACCAGAAATATTACATAGATATTTTTAAAAATATATTTTATAAATATTTTTCGTGAGAGGTTTCTGAATATATTTTTCATATTTTTTTCTAAATATAGATAAAATATTCAATTAAATATTTATTCCATATTTTAAAATTAATGTAAGCGCTATATTTTTTCTAAAATATTTGTAAAATATTTATATGAAAATTGAGATTTTCTATGCAATCTATTTAATTTATCAAAATGAACTAAAATTGTTCTTGGTTATTTAGAATGTATAACGTCGATAACGAAAAGTTGAAACATACATAGAGTTGTCTAGAAGGCAAAAACTTGTTTTTTCACACTCACCATACAAGTGAATAATCAATAATTCTTTTAAGGCATACTGAAGGTTTATCAAATTAATCACTATTTTTTAATTGAAGTGTTCTAAATAAAAAACAAACGTATTTATTATCATTTTATTTGAATAAGCCAATAAAAATGAAAAATACTCATTTTTAAGTCTAGCCTTGGCTGGGGCCAGGTACAACCTTATAGCTTTTTTCATATCTTCGGTAGTGGCGCTCTCATGGCGTTTGCTTGTGGCCTCTAAAACAATGCCAATTGTATTAGATCATACCATGAATAAAATCGTACAACATTATCAACACCTACTAATATATTTGGAGCATTTACAATAATTGGAGTGGTAGCTACATTCTAATACTTACGATTCTTATTTTTACTTTATTTCATAATAAAACAACACAACGTATTCTAACCTCTGTTTGAGGTTATGACGTTTATCTACCGAGATGAATCTCTTGAGCAAATCAACTAGCAATTTATCTGGTAGATACAGTGCATATATGATGCATAAAATTCCTACAATTATATTATTAAACGATTTCTGTACATGGCGATATTGAGCATTCCAATTATCTTATAAATGCCATGACATGTTCAAAGTTTTGCTTACCTCGTAGTCACCACAAACACTGAAACACACCCCGCAACAATTAATTACACAGTTAACCCTAATCTGCCATAATCGTATACTATTATAAACTATAACATGTAACGGACAAACGAATGAAAAAGTTGATGATACGCACGTGCGCGTATGCTTTCTATGTACCTGTTCCATAGACGCATAAACAATACTAAATCATATAACACCGGCACCGTAATGAATAGAGGTGTTGTGTTGACGTTCGCAACTTACAAATAATATAATACAAAACGCAGATATATTAATAGAAAAGTTACAGCGCCCAACTTAGATACTAATTAAATCATATTAGATATATATTATCTAATTTAATCTTTAAACTATCATTTTAAATAGGTACATACCTACCTACTTAATATGTATGCATATTTTACCCATTTTATATTATTCGTCCTACACACCAAATGAACAAAAGCAAAAATTCAATCTTTTTTTTTATATGAAATAAATATTTACAGAAACACAAAGCAAAATATTCTTGCAGAGTTATGAAAAATATATTGAGAAAACATTTGCAATAAATAAAATATTATTAATCCTACATAACATATATATTTTTTAAATGTTTTCCTAATATATTTTCTATAATATATTTTATGCATATTATATTAATATAACTAATATTCAAGAAAGATTTAATATTTTTTAAATATTTATAAAATATGAAATAAAAGTAGTTGGTCACTGGGGTACATATGTTGTAATGCTACAAAATAGCACACAGCCCGGATATAAAAAATTATTTTATTTATTACCAAACGTATAAGGGATTTTATTTTGAATCTAGAGACTTTCTCACTATAATTGCATAGATTTATTCCTTACAATAATAACAATGTTCATTTGGAGGAAGTATATTTCAATGCAAATATTTATACTATTTGTTCTAAGAGCATATTGTGTTTTCAGAGAATTTAATCTTATGTTCTAACCAACAAGATTTAGTTCATTTAAATATATATTAAGTTTCGATTTCTGAATAAATAAAAATATTCAGATTGATAATAGATATTTTTGTGTGTACGTTTTCAGAATTTTCCATCGTCTTCCATAAATTAATATAAATTAGTTCGGTCCAACTACAAACATATTTGTTTAATCAAACAATATTAATTTTATGCACAAACTTAGTGCTAAATTTTGTTTAAACACATTTCTTTTAATTATGTTAATTATTTAAATTCTTCAATTAACATTTCAATTGAAAAATACATGGAATTGAAATCGCAAGAAAAATTTTGTTTAAACTGTACAAAATTTAGCACAGAGTGCATGTTTCATATCTTCAGCATGAGCTTTGTTATTGTATTTACGCGAAAAGTGCAGTTTTAAGACTTGCAACGGGAAGCCGACCGTGTTTACTTCGCGAATTTCTTTCACATATCTTATACCCTGGCTTATTATAAATTGCCGGCAATGTGCATCAGCGTGCAACCTACTCTAGAGAGCGATTAACGGTTAACGATCGGACAATATCCAAATGCGTTCGCTCCTGCCATAAGTTCGCCGTATACCCGAACGCATATAATATTGTATAAAACGTTCCCTGGACCGACCGCGAGGCGTCTGAGAAACTAACCAGATACACGGGGGCACCGTCTGTTTACACAAAACTCGGTCACATCTCTTCGCACCCAGTTCACAGAAAATGATTCACATATAGGAGAGAAGATGCTCCTCTAAAATTAGCGCTTATTTTCGTAACGAATTAGAACTGGAAAAGATAAATCATAATTTTTTTTAATAACTTTCTCCTCTCCTTTAATATAATTCCGTGCGAAAACGTCCTTAGAATTTCCGAAACGTCTAACGATTTCCGATCTGACGCGGGATCTCGGCCTGCAACATTAATATCGGCGGAAAAGCGGCCGTAATCCGATTGTAAATTATCTAGCCGGTGATGTTTATGGTTAATTTAATATTCTCATGGGTTTTCACGTGCCCGGTATGCGCTCCATAAAAAAAATAGTCTTGGCTTCCTTTGATCCGGGCACCTAAAGGATAAACTTACAACTAAAATTACTCCTTGCCGTATAATTAGATGAAAGCCGGCGCGGGGATATGTGAAAATAATCTGAACGAACTGTAAATTCTTTCATTACCATTCTGAAATTATTCGCCAAAATATTCTATGTTTCAAAAACATGTTTTCATCGCGTTGTCTCTAAGTTAAATGGGTGTTTCTCATAGGTCGAAATTTAGAATCCTTGCTAGGTGTTTAATCGACTCCAGGATTCTCATCCTGATTCTGAACTGTTAAACCCTTAAGAACATTTTTACAAAGAATTGAAGTTTCTGGTTACCTTGATTTACATAATGATGTTATGCCGTTTACATCTACAATCCATTTAGAAGTTAATGAAGTGTTTTAAAATCATGAAGCGGACGATTTGCTTTGTATGATAAGCAAAACTTCGTTCTCAACACTAGTAGAATAGAGTTCCTCTCTGTGCGACATATTTAACCAACCAGATCATCTAAGAGTATATGTGATATTCGATGAAATTTCCTTATTCCGTACATAAACCTCAACCAAGAGTTCTGGATACTTTGTACTCTAATTTACATCTAAACAAAACAGGTGACTCACACAGAGCTTTTCTCAAACTAGCATCCAAATAATCTCAATTCTATAATATAGTACTTTTAAATGAGAATAAGCCGATCTGATAATCTAATCTAAATAAAGCGAAGTTTTGTGTCCAAATATAAACCTAAATCACGTGCGCTGTCAGACACAACATAGCAACTCATCATTAATTTTAATTATGTCATTTACAATAGCAGCGCGCGTCTTAATACAACCAAAAACCAAAACCAAAAGTTTTTTTTTAGGATTGATATGTTTTAATGAAGTGCCTACGAGAGACTGGAGGTCAGCATTGATATTAGAAACAGCTTCTCTGACGTTCTCAGTACTAAAAGAATAGTAGAGCTGTGTGTCATCAGCGTAGAGGTGATGCTTACGGTATTGCCAACATTTTATAACATTAGATGTATAAACTATGAAAAGCAAAGGACCGAGACCCCTGTCCTGCGGGACACCAGATATTATTGGAAATAGGAGAGACAGCGAACCGTCATGTGAAACATGCTGTGCTCGATTTTCGATTAGTTAGTAATTTAGTGTGCTATACACATATTTCTCTATAGTATAATATTTCTTTGAAACCATCTTCTCCAAGACATCCTAAACTATTCCTGTATTCCTGTTGTAGATGTAGTAGATAGATAGAAGGGTGATGTTACACTGCGACCTAAAAGATCTGTTGTGTCCCCTATTCTTGCTGCTTTACAGCTGGCCTTCCAATCCTATTCCTTTCAGCTGTATTGCTGTTACAAAAGCGATTACTTAGAATCCAGACCAGATAAATTTATTTATGGTCATTATGAAAGATTTTTACCTATATATATTCTCAATATATGAGAATTCAACTCCAACATGAACAATGTAAAAATATACAGGGTGTTCTATTTGAAAAGAAAATAAGTTTTGAAACTTTCAAAATTCTTTTATATATCACTAATTTTTAGATACCTGTTTGATACGAGTGGAACTTCTTAATAATAATAGTAGTAAAAATAAAAAAAAAGCAAGCGCTGCCTCGCCGTAGACGACAATCTATTCTTTGTTTAAAGACTCGCGTAATTAAAATAACATGGTAATACTTTGTATGTTATCTCTTACTTTGTCCAATGTAGGTTATCTACTACCTTGTCCAATGTATGTTATCTAAACACCGGTCGCCAATTCCCATGTTACGCTATCAGTAAGTCGTCTGAAAGTCAGAAAAATAACGCCCTTGGTCATACTTGCGCCCTTCTGTGAAGAGAGGACGAACTAGTTATCGGTGCAAAATGACGTCACAACTAGAGTTTATAAAAACCCTTAACATAGCGGTTTTGAATGCATTAGTTCGCGATCCTTCAAACTAGCTTCAGGAATAAGCCCGCGTTCTCCTTCGTCGAGTGTCTCTAAATCTTAAAAATTAAAACTTCTCATCTTAGTTTTTGCAATTAAAATACGCTTAAAATTCGAGAACAGGAAGCACAAGCTTTCCTCGAAAGGTGTTTCGATTTGTGATTAAATTCATGAAAATTACCCCCTTTTCTTGACTTAAAAAGATTGTGTGTGTTGTGCAAAGTTTTGTGCCTAAATTTGGTTTACGTGAAGAATTATCTTTCCCACATCGGCCGGTAAGATGTTCAAAAGTTCTGCTTAAGATTAACCATTGCAAATACATAAAAATCGTAACTCGTTCGCTCTCTCTCTCTCTCTCTCTCTCTCTCTCTCCCTCAATAAATTAGTATGTTAAATTATCCATTAAGATAATTGTGTTTTGGTTTACTTTTTTTGTTGTTCACTTGTTGTCCCATTTAATTTTGTAGCTTATATAATAATATAAAAGCTTTAATATATAATTGTAAAAGATATAAGTCGTTCTTTTATTTCGTTATTCTAAAAGAAGATCAGTTTGAACCCTTAGTGAAGTCCCGAGAGGAAGTCAGTCTAGTAAAGAGAAAGCCGACGAGAAGGGTAAGTCGACAATCATTAGACTAACTAACGGCCCTGCTTCGACTGACGGTGGAAAACACAGTTGGAAAACATCTTTGGCTAAAATTACTAAAACCATTCGCTACCGAACAAAAAGTTTGTTTCCCAGCAGTGGCTCGCCGGTCAAAAGAGCAGGTGTGGGTTATCTGTGAGACGGAGTTTGGCATTGTCTTATTTGAATTTGAGCTGGCCATCCCCAAAAGTCTCCAGATAGGAAAACCCGTTTTCGTTACAATAATAATACTTTATTGCCGTGGTTTTCTAAGAAAACATTGACATTATTGTCTCATGACGAACTGCATCGATCGATATATGAAAGAGTATACATTGGAAAATTCTGAAAATTTCGCAGTATACTAAAGCCGATCTGCGCAATTGAACTAAAATATTTTTAATAATCTAGCGCATCCGGTTGTACCGGAAGTGGCTGTCAACTATGTTATTTTAAATGGAACACCCGTATATATTATTACATTATTTGATTCCTCGTTCAAATCTAAAGTAAGTTTATTAAAACAACTATGTTGTTATTTTCAACCATATTTGAAATATTTGCATTTTTTAAAAAAACTTTGACAGATGGACGAGTGCATCTGAACTTCTATAACCGCAAAGGTATTTAACTTGGAAAATTGGAAATTTGTAGATTGTTGACAGTATAGTAGGGTATATAGGGTAGCAACCGAAACCGAATGAATTTTTCGAAAACATTATACAGGATGTCCGAAAATTACATTCATTACCCATCTAAAATGGATACTTTTTAAGATAATTAGTAAAATATGTATGTATGGTGTAAGAAGGTAGCTTATGTAGTTTTTTAAAATGTCATCTTGCTTTGGTATATGGTAAATGTCAAAATTTACACAAAAAAAATGATTCCTTATAAACCGTTGAAGATATCATTTTATACTGAATTCAATCTCATGAGATATAGGGTGTTCCAGTTTACAATAACAAGGCACATGCTAGCTGGATGTTTAAACAAAATGAAAATATTTTAGAAAAAAAGTAGTTTTCTTCGATTATTATAAACAGGAAATTTGAAAACTGAAGAACTTCGGAAAACTTCTAGCTAGCCTGGTCTCTGGAAAACCCTGTATAAAGTAGCTCATTAGAACACAAAAAAAATATGCCAAAATTCATAATTTTTTAGACTAGTCTCCTGTATAATTATCAAAATCATCTTTTTAAACAATATTCGCTGATAAGTAGAGCGATTATAATCAATTTCTCAAGTTTGATCAAAAAAGCACAACATACATTATTGCGTGCTTCTAGTAACATCCTGTATCTGTATATAACCAGCTATACCAACCGAAACAGCTAAATAAACGGTACAGGACCGCTGTTGAAACTTTGCTTCAATCTGTCACAATTTAAAAGTAATTTTGGACAAACGAAGTTTGGGCTGAATTTCAAAGTCAAGTTCCGCAGCAACAGAGAATATTTCTGAGTAAAAGTTAACAGTTCACAAAAATTGTCATGCGAGCAATGTTACAACGAATCAAATAAAAATCCAGCTAATTACCGTGTCTGTTAGGAAAACCTTTGAACTACACGTTTGCTTTTGTACGCAGTAATACTTAACAATAATTATGCAATAATGCAAAATTTCAAAACAGTAATCAAATCCTATTTTGAACGACGCGACGTACGGTGAGTTCATCTTAAAAGCAATTGTCATTAAAATACCTCTCGAACCAATCATCTTGGTCATGATTCGTTTACTAAGTACCCAATGGCCAAATATGTACAGCATACACACCCTATCAGCCATTGTAAACTTCATAATATTTACATAGCGGTCTTTGTTTGTTGGTGCATGTCAGGTTAGTAAGTTAATCGCTCGAAATGCACACTGATTCACGGAGTTATCATTAGCTCGCAGCTAGTATTACATAAATCATAATAGTCATGAGTCTTCTCACCAGAATAGAATTGATTGAGATTGTGTCTGGATTTGCTTTTTTTTTGGAAATCTGATTATATTTCCATATATTAGGTAGAATCTAATTATTCCATAATGATTATATATATGAAAAAACGGCCTTTCTTTTGTCAAATATCACAAATTAACAAGCGTTGGCTACTTGTGCGTTTTAGCAAGCCACTAAATTACCCGCGATCCACAGATGAAAATTATTTGCTTATGTATTTAGTCTCGGGAAACGAGAGCTAGAGATGAATCACCGCAGTTCAGCTCAGATGATGCCCCCTTATGCCGGCGGTATAGTCATTGTATATAAACTTATTTCGTTAATAGACGTAATATCGAAGTGCCTTCAAAGAAAACTCCTATTTACCCGCTCGGCGGTTATTTTTATGACTGATGATGTTCGCCGAGAAGACACCGCCGCCACAGCGGCCGCCTTCTGATGCCGTAAGTAAACGTTGACGCGCGCACGTTGATACGGGAGAATAGTCTTCGGTAATTACGGTTAAAAATAGAGAATAACAATTCGGGAAATTTTAGTAACGTGGAAGATGTTTCCACGATTCCATCGAGAGAGATCCGCTTCCTACACGTGTTTAGTGACTTCGTAGATTCGAAATTGATGTCGTATGTTCACTGTATACAAAATTAATTACGTAAACACTTAATTACGCTTTTTGTTCATAAAGCGATCATCCAAAAATAATTCGAAGTGCATAATTTTGGCAAATTTTGGGGTTTCGGTAAATTAAAATATAAAATTAAATCAGCATTTGTTTGGTATATTGTCACGATAGGTATATTATGTTCTCACTGAAATGTAACAGTACATTGCATAAAATTAGTATATTTTACGGTGGCTGCATAAATTTCTAATCAACTCTAGTGTGCATAAAGTTGCACCAACCCCTTACCAGCCTCATCTATCTGCCCAAATTACTTATTGTTAGTTATATTTTCTTTTCAGATTTTTCTGTATGGTACATATCAATAAAACATAAAGTTAGCCCTAGCAGTTATAAAAGCACTCTTGTATATGTAATTGTCCATGTGTAAATAAAATTGTTTAATCAAAATACTCGACTTTTGACTGAATTAGATTGTAACCCTGACTTACACACGTTACTTAGCTACTCGTAGAGCAATTTAATTAATCTATTTTGCACTCTGTCAAATTATTACTGGTAGCCATAACCTTTTTTTTTATTGCCTGTCAAACGTATAATGAATTTAGTGTATAGATCCATTTGTGTCCACAGTGTAACTATTGATAACATGTATAATTTATTATCAAGTTTACATCAAAACATATAAAGAGTATGAGAACTCTTACCCAAGGTGAGTATACTTATTTGGAATGTTTAAAGCAAATATTATCAATTATCCAGTATATATTTGGAGTCTCTAATTCTCAAAACAACTTTTAAATATCCCGCGCTATCATAAGAGAAAAGTAAACCACCAACCACGTCTACCAACTTATACAAACTCAAAATTTCAATCTCACAAGAAGTAACAGTAACATCAAAATATTATCAAAGTTATACATTCATTTATACAAAAATTTAAACAATACTTTGACCAGATACCTCGTTTATCGGTTTACACAGACGCCAGAGTACCCTCCAAATGGAATTCCCTTGTAGAGACAATCCAAATCAAACTCAGGTGTTCGTAGTGAGAAGTTCAGAACGCGAGGACAACACCGGTGTCATAAAAATCCAGGAAACAGACCTCCTTCGTAGCATTCAAGATGTATGATCACATTCGAAACAGCAAACACATGTATGATTCCATGTAGAATATGAACCCAGGTATAGTAAACAACAAATTTCTTATAATATCAATCTTGACATTTGTTCTGTATATTTTCAGATCGAAGGTAATTACATGAATTTACATAGAAGATCCCCTTCAATACCAGATATACCACAAAAATATGGTTTCAATTCACTTGATGAAAAATAAAACAGCTTTTTCGAAGATTTTTTTATCAACAACCTCCCGTAACCAAGGATTTTCATTCATTTTCTTTTCAACGAATTACATTGAGTCACTATCCCATTCAAATAAAATAGAAACCTAAGATACCAGGCTATCGTACAGTTGTCAGACGATAAATTATATTCAATTTCCATGACTACTAATGCGAATTAACCCAAAATAATACTGGACTTACAAACAGGTGCATACATAAAATAATAATTAGATATAATATGGTTGATAGCTTTTCTCTTATGAAACACAGCAATATATACAGTGTGTTCACGGGAACATTCTACAATAGCTAACTTTTTTATTGATACAAAGTCGGTTAAATGGAGAAAGTTCGTGTACTTTTCCATCTGCATTTCGTGCTATGACATAAAAAACAAAAGAGCGCTTGGTTGCTGAGATACGACTATAGCATGTATTTTTTTAAATGGGACACCAATATATTTTTCCATTTTTGAGTTTCTTTAATAATTGGCTATTTAAGTAAGGCATTCGACACAGTCAATCCAGTGGTGCTCGCAAATAAACTGGAACACTATGGCATCAGGGGGAACACGTTGCAGTTGTTAAGTTCTTACTTGTCAAACAGGATACAAATAACAGAATAGCAAAACATCCAGTCAACACCAAAACAGGTCAAGTATGGAGTTCCACAAGGGTCTATATTAGGGCCGCTGCTTTTTATCATATACATCAACGACTTACCTGGTAACATTCGAAATGCCGAATTCTGTTTATATGCTGACGACACTTCTGTTTGATCGAAGTAAAAATCGTGACGACCTTCAAAGACACTCCAAAACGATCGTCTAGGAGGCAGAAAATTGGTTTGCTGCAAATAACTTAAAGATTAATACGAGTAAAACCCAGATACTGCACTTCACTACCAAAAAACAGAGCAGCAATGCAGCGTTAAATTTGTTGAGTTGGAGAGAGCATATCAAATCCCTCGCACCTAGACTAACATCTACATTGTTTGCGATAAAAAGACTGAGGCAGGTATCTACCAACGAAGCGGTCAGATCAGCTTATTTTGCTTCCTTCCACTCTTTGATCAGCTATGGTATTATTTTTTGGGGTTTATCCAGTTCTGCAGAGAGAATCTTCGTGCTGCAAAAAAAAGCAATTAGAGCTATATGTGGACTTAAGTATAACGAGTCTTGCAGGTCCTACTTTAGAAGAGAGTCGATATCTACGCTACCTTCAATTTTAATATTGCATGTAGTAATATACGTACACTCTCATAAAACTTCGCATTTAACGGAGGAAATCACGACTATCAAATCCGAAACAGAAACAATCTACTAACACCCTACCATAGACTGACGCAGACACAGCATTCCGTCGACTATTGAGGGTCAAAGATATATAATACATTGCCGTTGGATCTAACATCGCTACCCCTTAATAAATTTCAAGAAAGAGTGAGACGTAAACTTTTGGAGATGGAATGTTACAGCATGAACGAATATATAAGTAGAGCCTAAGACATCTACATCCAGTTTGTTTTTGTATGTCTTATACAGTAAGCGAAATTTCTATAGTTCCACAAGAACTGTTGAACAGAATATGTGGTTTTTCTTAAAATCTTCGGCAAACTATGCATTGAAATTAATGCTTAATTGCACTGAAAGGCAAACGCAAGAGGAGATATCAATGAAAAAATTTATTGCACTTTCTACAGAAAATACTTAGAATAATGATAGTTTAAAACAGCGAAATTTCTATAGGTCCACTAACAAAATGTATAAATGAAATAAAAAAATTATAATTTTTGCTAAAATTAGTACTTAATGTTGGATCCTTTATTCAAAATAACCTGGAAAATCCTGTTCTTCATACTGTCTATCAACTTTATCAATATTGACACAGGAATCTCATTCCAACTCTTCGTTATCGCAGATAACGAAGAGTTGGATTAACGCTATTGTATTGTTTATTATTCTCATATACCTTCCTAGGCAATATTCCCCAAAGATTTTCGATGGGGTTCAGGTCAGGTGAGCGAGCGGGCCATTGCATTAAGTTGATTTCCTTTTGGTGGAACCACTCCTTTGTTCGTCTGGAAGAATAGATAGGTGCGTTGTCTTGCTGAAATATCTAGTCTTGCGACGGCATTTGTTCACCAAAGTCTATTAGAACCATTCCTAGAAGTTCTATATAAGAACTCGAATTCATTCGTGTATTTATAAAACTAATAGGAGTTTTATTGTTATGGGTAAAAGCTGCCCAAACCATTACACTACCGCCACCAAAATTTCTACTCATCGCAACTCCAGTGTTCTTCTTATGGAAATCGTGCCAATAATGTTTGAAACCATCAGGCCCGTCCAAATTAAATTTCTTCTCGTCCGAAAATTTGACGTTCTTCCATTCATGATCCCAATTCATATGATCTTGCGCAAATTTCAGTCTTGCTTGTTTGTGCGTCTCTTTTACGAGAGGTTTTGAAGCCTTTTTTACCCATCGAAAACGTTTACTTCCGGACAAAATTGGTTGTACACGTCTCTTAGTTACTGGTAAATTTAAATCACATTTTATTTGTTGTGCAGTTACATTACCAGAAGAAGCTAACCGAAATATCGACGAGTGCTGTCTGCGCGTTAGTTTTTTATTCCCTCCTTTAGCCCGATTTTTGCCGTAGAAATTACCCAACCTTACAAAATTATTGATAAGGTGATGGGATCGTCCTATTTTCTTATCTATTGCTCGATTTGACAAGCCCATTTCTTTATAACAATTTATTGTTGTTTTTTCGGCATCAGTTAGCAATTTACCTCTCGGCATTGTTATTAACTGATATACTTTAATGTTATATGTATATATTTAGCACTAAATACAGTTTGTAAAGTGTTTGGAAAATGTTTACACTAGCAAACAATGCCTAACTTCATGCGCCATCTATCTAGTTCGGTGGAACTATAGAAATTTCGCTCATACTTATACGTCATTTTTACGCTACTTGCTCTATTTTTCTAAGAATTGTAATATAGATAAAATAATATATCTGCCATTTGATTATGTTCTATAATGAAATTCTAGGTAGTTTCCAACTATTAGTGTTGCTAAATATTTATACAGGAACTACAAAATTATGTGGAACTATAGAAACTTCACTTACTGTATATATATAACATTTGTTTTTACATCTCTATGTACTTTTATATTTGTGAAAAATTGACTCGCCATAGGCATTTTTACCTGGCTTTGTATGTTTTTTTCTTTTTTTTATATATATTTTTGACAAATGTACCATGTGACATGTTTGATTTTAATGACCTTATTTTTAATTGTTTTATTCCAAATAAACGCGGAATTATTATTATTATTATTATTAACAAAGTATAAAACGACTTTTCTGTAAAATCACGATTACGAGAGTTATAAAGAAAATCATGCTCAGTTCATTCGAGGTGTTCACAAAACATTCTACAATGACCAACTTTTTTTGTTTCTCTATCTCTAAAAACAAAATGTTTCTCTAGCAAATAGAATAATCATCACGTCGATGCTTCGACATGCTTTGAATTACAGTGACGATTGAAAATCAAAAATTTGGACACGTCCTGTTCTTGACTGCCATTTGGTCGATCAAAATGACGTATTCTAGACATACTTCCACCCCTTATTATAGCGCCTCACTACGGCACATTAAAGCGGAAAGAACGGAACGGAATCCCCGTTTTCCCGTTGGAAATTATTCCGCGGGTTGGCGCGGCGTGGGAAGCCGTCGTCGCGTCGGCCAATTTGCGAGGAAGCGGCCCGAAACGAAGGAGAGATAGATAGATGAGTTGCCGCGAATTTGAAATTGTAATTAGGAGTTCGAAAGCTCCCGTTGTCTCGTCGCCCCTTTCCTACCGCCCCCCAGACCCACACCCGAGCCGGCTCTGCGTAGGTCCTTCTTCTCGCGCGGAAAATCCGCGATTTGCGGGTATAAAAGTGGCCCGTACGAGTGCGAGAGAGAGGGAGCTATACGCGCGCGGATCGACTCGCCTCCCTTGATAAAATAGGATATTTCTTTATAATACAATGGCCTGGTAATGTGCCGGATAATGGAATGCATATTATACGAAACATAATATTATTGTTTCTTAAAACCTTAAACTCTCCACGTCTATCGAGATGCTTATACATTTCTTCTCTGATTTTACTCTTTTTTTCCCGATGTGGTGGTGTATTTTTAGCAACTGAGAGTAAGGGCAGAGGCGTTGGAAAGGGTAAGAATTAAATAGAAAGCAACCGAATGGTAATTTAGAAAAAAAAAATATATTTCAGGTTATCATCTATTGCTAAAGATGAAAATCCCATGCAATGATTGAAACGTGCTGCTCCTATAAAATAAGATATGTACGCGTTTGTGCATCTACCAGGATCACCTGGGAATATCAAGGAATATCTTCAATATTTCTGGAATTTCAATTATCTCTCATTGTCTTGTAAATGATTTTTGTTTTTTTTTTTTGTAAATGTAGCTTCTGACATGATTTTTTTTTGACCAAGTATCGAAGTAATGATCCATTAAGTCCTTTTTTGTTTGAGGATAGAATAGACTTAATAAAAAAAACATGATCAGATTTGTAGTTGAAAGTAAGGTCTCAGGTTCTGAAATCTGTAAATTTGAACAATTTGAAACCAATCAAATCGATTGATTTAGGCTTTGCATGCAAAACTGCACTAAAGGAAGAGAAACTGATGTTTAAAAATTTAAGAAAGATTGTCGTTCTTGTCTTCAAACGTGGTTTAAAGTTCTGTTAGAAAAAAGTCCAATTAGATGTAAAATGACTAAAGGCGCTTCATGCATTATTCTCAGTTTAATAGATACCTACTGAAACAAAGTAATCAAGCCCGGGTTAGAGATTACTCTAAAATGTTTGATTAAGGCTTGAAGAATTACGGCATTTTTAGCCGACAAAAGTAGAATAGCTATGACAATTCTGGGCCAAAATCCCATAAGGTTTACATAGGGGGTCTAAATTGACTTTACTTCCGGTTTTTCCGGATGCCTATCACAGTTCTCGAAACAGCCCAACAGTTCCAGGAACAGCCCAACAGTTTTTAGAACAGATTGAACAGTTCTCGAAACAGCTCAACAGTTCTCGAAACAGCTCAACAGTTCCAGGAACAGCTTCAACAGTTCCTAGAACATCTTAAACAGTTCTCGAAACAGCTCAACGGTCCCAGGAACAGCTTCAACAGTTCCTAGAACTGTTGAAGCTGTTCTAATAGCTGCTCAAGCTGTTCCTGGAACTGTTGAGCTGTTTCGAAAACTGTTTAAGCTGTTCTAGGAACTGTTGAAGCTGTTCCTGGAACTGTTGAAGCTGTTCCTGGAACTGTTGAGCTGTTTCGAGAACTGTTGAACTGTTTAATCTGTTCTAAGAATTGTTGAAGCTGTTCCTGGAACTGTTGGGCTGTTTCTAGAGATGTGATAGCCATCCCCTATGTAAGCTTTATGGAATTTTTGCCCAGACCTGCCGTAGCTATTCTACTGATAAAATAAATGGAGTTTTCTTATGATTTATAAAAGGTGAGGCTGTCATAAATGCTGTGAATAATTATAGTTGAAAAAGAACCAAAAAACAGATTAAACTTACTTTATTTAGTGTTACATACATATTTCTATCATCATATTTTCGCATTCCTTTTCTATAGTCATAAAAATACATCATCATTAATCTATACAAGACAATTGCGACAAGTTATTGTTTTATATTCTCCTATGACGTTTTAGATCTTTTGTTGTTTATTTAAGCCATCGATTACTCGCGGGCGTTCAGATGGTATAATTTGCAAATACTTTAAATGTATTCTTCTGTAATTACCTGAAATAAATTTACTAATAACTTTATTCTTCTAGGGATTTTTTTTTTGATAGAGACTGACTCCTTCGATTGAATGAGTATTCAGAAAGTAAATCGCTCGTGCTTCAATATCTACTAAACTAAACGAGCAAACTGGCATCTACATTTGTAAAGGTAAAAAAGATATGCAAAGATTGTGGTAATATACACTCCAATATAAATTAAATGAAAACCATTTTAGACTAAAACTACCTACAAAAATAAATTGTTGTGTATATAAATTAAGTGTATTTTAGGATAACGGTGTATTTCTTTATACTTTAAGTTTTAACAGATTTTTCGTGACTATATATAACATTATATTATTTATTTCACTATTGCTATATTTTTCCGTATTGGAATTATTTGTTTCCAGGTTTTTTGTTTGTTTTATGACTCTCTGCTTCGTACGTGCGAGCAAGAGAGCTAGTGTGATATAGATATCGGGGTGGCTCACATGTGTTATTTTCTTTTGGAATTTAAAAGTTTTAATATATTAATCTATGAATTTGTTGCTGATATTAAGCCAGTGCTCAATGTTTAATCACACTCGTGCAGTTTAGATGAGTAATTAATACAGGTCTGTATTAAGTTTAATTTTATATTTTAGTTTTAGATATAAGAAGATTTTCAAAGAATTGTAGATGATAGTTATATAGTTAGATAAGTTGATATAATTAACACAATAATCATGGTTGTAACAATTTAAATACTTAGTGTTAATTTATAAATATCTTAAATTTAACTTTGTAAAAAAAAAAAGGAAATTAGACAATATATTTGTTAAAAAAAAACTATCTATTTTATTTAAAACACTGATTTCAATTTTCGTTTGAGGTACTTCATCTACAGCAATACGTTTATTAAACCCGCGCACATAAAATCACAAACTTAAACGTACATTTCCCTCAAAGATACAAATAATAATTGATTTTTTTAGAAAAACAAAAATAAATTGGCAACAGCGCAGCCGCAGTTAGAAACTACGCCGCATCGGTAAATCCCTCTGCAAAAAGCCGACAAAGCAAAGCCGCCACTAATGCGCTTTGGTGCAGCCGACAAGCAAAAAAGAATATATATAGTACTTAAAAAAAGTAATGAAATGAAATATACACAGTAAAAAAAAATTACAGTAACATTCCTGGTATTTTTTACGCCTGGTGGGGTCCCCTCTCCTGATACTTTAAACAGTACTCTTACTGTGAAATTACAGTTTTAACAGTAATATTAGCATTGCGAAGTAAATGTACGTTGCAAAACTTATCCGATTCCATTGATATTTGTAAATTTACAGGTCGTACCAAATAAATGCAGCAAGCTTAGTGTAAAAACGCCGTTACAGTAAAAATGCTGTAAAATAATGCAGTAATTTTACTGTAATATTACAATTATTTTTTACTGTGTACAGTACGTAAAAAAGATAATGAAATGCACACAAAATAAACAAAGTAGTATTGTAAGTAAACAGTAAACAATATATAAATAAGAACTATGGATGCGAACAGTTTTACTGTGCAATATTTGAAAGACAATTTTAATTCGTTTAGTTATGAACAAAAAATTAGTTAAAATTAATAAGTTAAAAGCATGGGCAGACCAAAACCAGAACTTAATTTGACGCAAACTACAAACGGCAAATTTAGAGACTTTACAAGAAAATTTAAGAAGGGCATATACGAAAAAAATGATTGGGTTATGATTAAAAAATTGCATGTTCTTGATTTTGTGAACACCCTACGTCTCCGACCACGAGCCGCCACTGATACTACATATTGCTGTGGTCTGGCACCCCGGTTTTCGAAAATTCAAATTTGTATTTTTATTCATACCAATTCATTTTTATCAATGCAATGATAGAGTTTCCACAATTTTAATATTTTATTTTGAAAAGATTTTGTTAATAGAATTGTTTGTTAAGTTTAATGTAATTGTTCAGTTGTGTATATTAATTTCATTCAATTGTACATCTTGTCTTCATCAGTATTGTATATTTTGTAGTTATATTCAAGAAATTTTCTTTGCGATTCATGCACTGCTTTGGCACGCAATTGTAAATTTTATATATATGCGACCGTGTTACCCAGAGGCACTCAGTTCCTTGAAAGATTGCGGAGTAAGTACATTTAAATTTATTTTTATTGCTGCCATTTTTAGTATTTCATTTTTATTTAAAATGTTGTTCGTTTAATTTGAAATTTTCTCATCCTTCAAGGAACTCTGTAATTAATAATTGCTGTTGTATTTTATTGTGTACACATGTCGGATATAAGATCAGTTATTATATTTGTTTTAGAAGATATTGTTTTTTTTGGTTTAAAGAGTTTAAATTTTTCCGTTTCTTAGTTTACTGATTTGTTTTTTAATAATTAATCACCTCGGTGTAGGTGAAAAGAAGCTTTGTGCTTGTGAGTAAATTTCAATTTTAATACACTTGTTTTGTCCACGTTTAAATTAATTTAGTTTGTTGTAAATTTTGAGACCACGTGGATTTTTTTGTGTAAAAAGGATTTTCTTTTAGAACAAATTTGTCCTTTGTTTGTTGAAGGACTTGCATTGTCCTTTTTAATTGTAGAGTCTAATGCAGTTTTTGTTTTCGGCCAGAATCTTAAATTCATGGTTTTGTTTCTGCATAATTGTAATTAAAGGTTTTTTTTTTATAAAAATAAATTTAATGATTGTTAACGTCATTCAAAATTTCAGTTCTTTTATTTTTGATTACTTTCACCCACATTTTATTTTTCATGATTAGTTCAATTGTGAAAATAACCCTGAATTTGAGAGCACTTTTGCGCCCTTTTAAATTTTTATTCGTTGAGCTAGTAAATTTAAATTTTAATTTATTTTTTTTAAATTCATTTTGCATTTATGCTGGTATCATCAGTACACCGCAGTATGTATTTATATCAGTTATGTAAATAATATTTCTAACCAATTATTGGTATTTTTCAACCAAGAATAAAATAATAACGTATACGTATACTAATATTTCTTTGAATGAAAGAAATCTTTCTCTGAATGCATCAATAACATATTCTATTTACAGGTGACACCCACTTGTGTTTACCATCCAAATTCTGTTCATGCGCGCATTTTTTCCGCACAAAATTAACAAGAATTCGAAGAACCTGCTTACAGGATATATTCGCTGTTTACAAAAATGACAAAAAACATTCTTCACCTACCAACACGCACGCAGGAAGAAGACAGGTCCGTATATGTACGACTACGAATACACATGCACTGGATAGCGTGCAGTAATAAGTTGCACCGAGCACGCACTATATCGGCGAGAGAAAAATCAGTTTTGACGCCATTTAGAAGGTAAATAAACATTTTTATTTAAAGTTTACGCTAGTGTGCGCTGGCTGATACTACAAGTGCTCGCGGCGACGACCGCCGCGTCTGCTGTGCCTGCCTATGGGATGATTATTTGGCCCGCAGAAAAAAAAAATATTCCCAAACAAATTCTATAGCTGTTCGCGTATCCGTTTGTCTTTCGTGAAAATGATTTGGCTTTATTTACGGTCGGGTAGGTATTTGTTTACTACGATGCTCAAACTTGAACTTTCCTCTAAATCTATTTCCGTTTGGGAAATTTATTTCCTTCTCGAATATTCCGGGTTAAGCTGGAAGACGAAATTGTTTCGCTCGGTTTAGTTTGGTTGGCTTCAAATTGGGAGGAAAACGAGGAACATCAATTACAATTACATTGAGATATTGTAATTGATTGTAAAACATTTATATTATAGAAACTTTGCGTTATAGGAAACAAAAAATTTTGAATGTGGCACTGAGAAAAAAGGTTTTCATTTTTTTTTTTTTAAGAAATTTGTATTAACATGAAATAAAACTTATATTTGAAATGACAGTATTACATTTTTGAAATAAGATTTTTTTTATATTAAAAACTAAAAATTAATTAAAAACAAAACTGTTTACTTATTTATTTTTCATAGCTGTAGTATTCGATCCTAAAAAGTAAATAATAAGATAAGATAAGTTTTATTTCCAAAGTAATCGCTATTACATACAGAAAATCAACATAACTTAAATAGAATAAATGAAAGAAAGAAGATTAAGGAAAAAACAAAAAATCAAAAAAAAAATACATGCTTATATGAAGCTTGAAACATACATAAGTTATTTATAATTGAAAATGGTAGAGAAACAAAAATTTTAATATACTAATTGCTGTGGATTGGCACCCCGGGGGTTGTAAATTCTGTGTTATGTTATTAGTAGAGATCAATCTTTGTCGATGCGTCGGGCAAATTCTCTCAGAAGTTAATATTTTATTTTTAAGTAAGATTTTGTTAATAGATTTGTTTGATGAATTTAAGTATTTTATTGTTCAGCTGTTTAAATTAAATTCATTCTATTGTACATATTGCCTTCTGAGTATTGTTTATTTTGTGATATTCAAGAGATTTTCTTTGCATTTTATGCGCTGCTTAGCCACGCATCTATTTTATATGTACGCGATGTATGGGCCTCTTAAAAGGTAGTTCTTTGAAAGATACCGTAAGTACATGTGTTTAATTTCTTTGATGCCATTTTTGGTAAATTCATTTTTATTTAAAATGTAGTTCGTTTTATTTGAATTTTATCAGCTTTCAAGGAACTCTTATAAGTAATAATTGCTGTTGTGTTAAATTGTGTACACATATCAGATGTAAGATCAGTTATTATGTAATTTGTTTTAGAAGAAATTGTTTTTTTAGTTTAAAGAGTTTAATTTTTCCGTTTCGTAGTTTTCAATTTAGTTTTGAGTAATTAATCACCTCGGATTAGGTGAAAAGAAGCTTTGTGCTTGTGTTTAAATTTCAATTATTTTAATACAATTGTTTGTCCACGTTTAAATTAATTTTAGTGTGTTGTAATTTTAAGACCACGTGGATTTTTTGTAAAATGGAGTTTTCTTCTAGAACAAATCTGTCTTTTGTTTGTTAGAGGATTTTGAATTGTCCTTTGTTAATTGTAGATTCCTGCAGTTTTTTATTTCGTCCAGGACCTTAAGTCCATGGTTTATTTTTTTACTGCAATTTGTAACAAATGTTTTTTTTTTCTTTTTTTTATAAAAATAAAATTTAATGATTGTAAATGTCATTCTAAATTTCTATTCTTTTATTTTTGAATCAACCATTTCAATCTTTGGGGATTTTAAAGAAAGTAAATTTTTCAAACGCCCACATTTTACTTTTCATGATAGGTTTTATTGTGAGGGTAACCCTGAAGTTAATTAGTCTTTTGCGCCCTTTTAAATTTTCATCCGCTGAGATAGTTAATAAAATTTTCATTTTTGTCATTTTCAATTTCACTTTGCATTTATGCTTGTACCATCAGTACACAGCACTAATGTATGTCAAGATAAAGAAACAAATTCTGAAATGGTATAATAAACCTCCCGAAATAACAATAGTTTTATCTCTCTCTTGAAGGTATTGATCGGCATCTCTCTGTACTTAAAAGGTAGGTTATTGAAAAATTTGATGGCTTGGTAGCGCATAGAAAGTTGAGTCGCCTATACTCGATGGCACGGAATCTCTAAATTTATATTTGTTCTTGTATCGTGTTCATGTAAGTGTAAGCGTTGTTTAGAAGTACTGAAATTTTCTTTAACATATATTAAACAATTATAAATGTACAGATAGAGTACGGTCAACACCCCAAGGTTCTTAAAAAGTGATTTACAATGTTCGGTGGGTGGTACTCTGCTAATGATCCTAATAATCTTTTTTTGAATTCTGAAAACTCTTATAGCGGATGGTGAAGCTCCCCATAATATTATACTGTAATTAACTAAACTGAAGAAATCGACATAGTATAATAATAGTGCAACATTAACATCCGTGAAGTCTATGATCCTTCTTATTTGATAACAACAAGCATTAAGTTTAGAACATAATTCATTTATATGATGCTTCCAATTTAGTTCAGAATCGATAGCAACACCTAACAGATTTATAGTTTTAGTATTACCCCTTTTCAACGAAAAAAATAATTTTTGAGTCTTATCAGAATTTAATTTCAACTTATTAGCTGTAAACCAGTCCGTAGCAGTCTCAAACGATTTATTTTCATAAGAAAGTAAAGAACGTATTGTTTCACCTTTGTTGACAAGAGTAACATCATCAGCGAACATAATAGAATGGCCGGTATCTAAGTTAGGTATAAAATCATTGACAAATATAATGAAAAAAATAGGACCCAGTTTCGAACCTTGAGGGACACCTAAACAAATATCTAAAGTACTAGAAACATTTTGATTTACATCCACCATTTGTTTGCGATCACATAGATAATAATTTTAACAATAAGAAAAGCACCAGGTAAATAGCAAGATTTGCATTGGTGCATTTTTTTTGCGTAATTGTCTATTGGATTTGGGAGTAAACTACGCACACACGAGTTAGTTCTTGCCCAAACGTGGGTAGTGTTTAGTGAAGTCATAATACCTGTATGTATCATATTTGTATGTTTCCTGATTATTCGTATTCATTATAAAAGCAGTTATGGATATGGATGTAGCATAGTTATTAACAGATTGAAGATTTGAAGAACTGATATAGAACTATTTGACCGTAAGAACCTACATATTATTTAAGTATTCAAGTTAGTAAATTGTTTTTATTGCTACATATGTATAACATTTCATTCTCTTTTAAACTTTTAAACTCTTTAACAAATAAATATGTCCAGTGTGAGTCTGTAATCTGGAATAAATTCAGTACAGCGAAGACAGTATTTTTTTTCCGGAAATATGCTCGGACACGTCGATTAGTATTTTAAATTGCCTACTTTTTCATTACTTCTACAATAGATATTCAAAATGTTGTCCATGTATTTCCTGACAATACCCTAAACCGAACCGAAACTCATTTTGAACATTTCTAATTACTTCAGTGGAAATTAGCTTACGCTCCTGTCTTATTCGTTCTTTCAACATCTCAATACTTTCCGGTTTGGTTTTAAAAACTTTGCCTTTCAAGTACCCCCATAAGAAATAGTCCATTGATGTTAAATCCGGAGACCTGAGTGGCCATTCAAAAGGTCCTCTTCTACCAATCCATCTGCCTGGAAACACATCATCTAGATAATCACAGACAGGTCTTGCAAAATGAGGAGGCGCGCCGTCTTGTTGGAACCAGATGTTTCTATTCTGGACATCAGCTTCAAGCGGGTCAGGGAATAGAGTAGCCAAATTCGGAACTAGTTCTTCCTGCAAGAATTCTAAATATCTCGCTCCATTGAGATTTTCTTGGAAGAAATTGGTCCTATTACTCGATCACCAACAATGCCTGCCCAAACATTGACTTTTTCTGGATGTTGAGTGTGGCCTTCCCTCATCCATCGTGGGTTGTTGTCTGCCCAATAACGACAGTTTGACGATTTACCTCACCGTTTAACATAAACGTTGATTCGTCAGAAAATAGAACGTTTTCTATGTTTACAACATTTCTGTCTAGTAGATCCATCATTTCTTCGCAAAACTGAAGTCTTCGATCCGGATCATCTTCGGTGAGTTCCTGGAGGATTGTCAATTTATAGGGATAAAATTTGTGCGCTTTAAGAGTTCTTGCAACCGAAGACTGGCTAATTTCGAGTTCCCTGCCTATCAGCCTACTGGAGATATAAGGATTTTTTTTGAACAGAAGGCAGTACATTAAGTTTTACTTCTTCATTGAGCGCCTCTGACGATGATTATTTATTTTCCTTAAATGCCCGTTTTCCCGAAACTGTTTTTCAATCTTGCTTACGGTACTTTGAGATATGGGTGGTAAATCAGGATACTTCTCTCTGAATAAATGAGCAACTTCATTTTGTGTTCCTGTCCTATCTCCGTAGCCAATCATCATTAAAATTTCAATTTTGTGGGGTTCAGTTAAATACGGCATTATGGTCGATTTTTCAACAAACGGTGTTTCTTCTTCTGTGTCAGATTTACGATTCGTTAAGGAAGTACCAAACAAACCATTGTAATCAAAAAAATCTGTCCTTTCCATCTCATGTACTTGAAGAGATTTTTTTATTTCCTCTCTGCCTCATTAACTGAGTCCAGTCATGGGAATGTTCAATTTTAATATTAGATTTTTTCTTCTTTTTTCAATTAGACTATGGTCGGTGTCACATTCCATGTGCGTATGGCCGGGCAAGTAAGCATGCAGCTGACATGATGGAGTTTTTATTTTGATCACCACATGAATCCCGAATACGTAATTATGCGAGGGACTTTTGAATTCAAATACCTTGTTAGATATTTATAAATGTATGATTCTATTTCATTTTCTGCCCTCTTAGTCATTGATTCGTAGCAGAGGTAACAATAAGCCTGGCAGTCGTCACAATCATGCACTGTTAGATTATATGTCCATGATTGGCTCTTATAGAATGACTCACCGCTGTGCAAATCAGGAGTTGGTAAGCATTGCTGCAGGTCGAAACATATGGTCTTTTGTTGCAAATTGTTTTCGTTAAATTTTTGTCTGCATTTTTGGAAATATATCCGTCGTCAGCTTGAATATGATGTGCATCTAATTTCTGACGTTACATAGCTCGCTCATCTTCAAATTTAGCCATCTTAATCTTCATTTCGTATTTGCCGCATGTACCACACGTATCCTTATTAGGCTGTTTTATTTTTATATTCAAAGAATGAAATATTCCTTCAAAGGCTTTGCGATTTATATGGTTATGGATATTTTCTTTGGATTCTTTTGTCCCCCTCCTCCATCTTGCGTATTATAACTTCAATAAATTTTTTGCTAATGTAAAAAAGTTTTGCAAAAACAATCTTTACACGTTTTATTTTGTTTTCCGTTTACTATGAAATACTAGTTTGCTGTTTGCGTTCTTAATTTTTGTTTACTAATGTCAGTTATACGAATTCGAATACGTTTCTTTTCTTGCAGTTACTACTAACGTACTGAACTCTCCTATTATAATTGCCCATCTCCCAATTTTTTTTAAAAATGTGTGAACGTATTTCATCTTTAAATTTTTCTTTAAATACATATATCACAAATCCTCGTTATTAATGGGTCATGTAAATGGCGATATGTTAATATAAGCCTTTTTGCACAATATCAATAGCTGATTTTTAGGACTTATTTCCAAGTAGTTAATTCAGTATTTGCAAAAGCATTTATTGTTGACTTACTTCGTTTTGTCCGGTGCAAGAATATAACTCACTTATCTGAAATTTAACATAAACTCATTTTTCTAAAAATATGACTTAACACCTTTTTCGCGCGCAGTCGCGATATAATCTCGAACACATTAACACATATTATACTTCAAAATGCGTGACCTTAATTGAAAATGTCACCCATCAACGAAGAATTCGAAAAATCCCAAACTGTCCCAAATCTAAGTGGGAGATCCATTAGAAAAACTTGAAAAGACAGAAATCGCATTTTTAAACGGCTGACATCGGCAGGTGGAACTCGCGTAATTGATCTAGCCTCTGTCGTTCATCCAATTTTTCTTTTCATGTCGAACCTTTCAGACAAAAAGACGCCCCCGTCAGAAGTTTCTCTTCGATCAGCAGGAACACTAAAAAGCATTTGGAAATAGAGCAACAACAACAAAAAAAAAACATAAGAGAAACACTGCTTTTACTGACGATATTTCGAACCGGTTTTTATTGCCGAACGCGGTAATCGTAAATTTTTGCGTTTCACACAGGTAAAGTAGCGATTATTTCTTTCTACGGAGGCGTAAAGGCCCGCCGTAAACTGTTCTCACTCTTGCGAAAATAAACACCCAATAAACCTCTGAACTTATTCGCGAAAATCGATCGTATTTTTTTTATGTTTCTAATACTTTTTCCTTTTTTTTTTGATTTGTTTATAGGTATATTTAGGAATCTAGGGAAGGCAGTAGTTTCCTTCTATTTTGTTTTTTTTCCCGCTTGTAGTATTTACATATGCGTGTGATGTTAGCACTTATATTACTGTAGATAAATACGTGAAGAAATAAAGTCATTAGTTAATATGAGAACATTTAAATTTGTCAGTTCTTTTTATGTTCCTAGCATTAAAGATAGATACATATATACACACTACGTTTTTCAGAATAATCTTTTGGGATTAAAAGCTAGACCCAGTTATTTAAGCAAAAAAAAAATAATAAAAAATGTTGCACATCTGCGCTGTAGAGAAAAAAACTGCAAATCGACGAAATAAATTTTGTTCTCACACTGTTTTATAAAAGCTACCGAAGTAATACTTTAACGCTGTGGAAGCAATTTTTTACATCCCATCAATTTAAAACAAAAGGAAGTTATTACATCTATAAGATATCTTATAAACGCAACTCGTCATCAAAAGAACATATGTAAGCTCACTACAAATGAGCTTTCATCGAACTGGGAATTGTTTAAGTGAACTTATTCGGTTTATTAAATTATAAATAAAATAATATGATTGCTTGTACTACAGTTTTCCTTGTTAGATTAACTATACTTTGGTTAGCTCAACAAAATTTTGTTACCGGCCCTTATTTTGTTAATTTAACATCACTTAATCTTTCAGTTTACTTTTGAACAAGTATACAAGTATGATTTTTTTGCTCGAACTTTTTAGATAACATTATTGGTGAATACAACAGTGTAATAAGTAATCTTAACTTGTAGACATTAATTAAAGCGTATTTGATAAAAAAATAACATTAGGTTGACTATTCCTATGTATATCGTAGTCGACAAAATTTAACTTTGGTATAGGGATCTTATATTATGCATAAAATGACCTTGCAATACGCACCTATGCTAATTTTGAAACAATATTGGTCGTTGGGCATGTGGTGGCAGACATGGTTTATTTCTATTTTAAAGCGGCGCGCTCTTTCCTACCCTTTGCTTTCCTATACCCTAGTTAAATTTTAACAATTACAGTAGCCTTCCTTTTCTGTGAGTCAAAACTCAAAAAATAACAGCAGCACTATCTAATTTCTGATTTGTTTAATTTCAAAGCTACCCTTTGCAGTATATATATATTGCCCTAAACATATAT
Source organism: Protaetia brevitarsis (assembly GCA_004143645.1). Classification (NCBI taxonomy): domain Eukaryota; kingdom Metazoa; phylum Arthropoda; class Insecta; order Coleoptera; family Scarabaeidae; genus Protaetia; species Protaetia brevitarsis. Next base: position 11,986 of record RXPK01001046.1, on the reverse strand, counting down.
TTTTTTGCTGTCAAGCAATTTATTTGGATATTTATTTTTTTGAAAATATTTTGATCGCTTGAAATATTTTTTTTTTAAAGGCGTCTATTTGCGACGTTACAGTGATGCTACAAAAATATGAATTTTAACAAAAAATAAGTTGATACCTACACCAATGGCTTCACTTATAATGATAACATATCCAATTTTTTATTTATCTGTATTATTGATTATGATTGTTATGATTTTCCTTTACTAAAAAAATTACTAATGACATTTTCAATTTTTATTGTTGCAATCTGAATTGGTTCCATTCATACCATTGCCTTTTTAAAATCCTTTGAATTAATCTACATAAAAAATATTCAACTTTGAATGAAACAACTCAAAATATCAAAATATTTGTTTAAAAAAAATCTTTTACCGACATAAATTACCTTGACAGCAAAAACATATTTGATTGTATGTGTAAATAAATATCTTTTCATTCATAAAAATGTATTTATTATATTTTTTGTAACCACATGTTTCGGCTAAGGATAATTGCCATTTTCAGGTTTCGAAAAAAATGTCAATATCGAAAATAACAAGGATAAAGTTAGTTTTTGACATTTTATCCTTATTATTTTCGATAATGGACGTTTTTTTTTTTAAATTGAAACACGCTTTAAAACACATTTGTTTATACATACAAAGTAATTTATTTAGATAAAAAAAAAATTTAAACAAGTATTTTGATCGCTTCTAAGAAAGAAGTAACATTAACCATAAGTTACTGTTTAATTGAAGGCTAAGAATTAATTTGTATATAAACTTGCTCACAATACAACAGGATTAATTACAAACTAGTCATTTCTGTTTGTTCATCTCAGTCATGTTAAGAATAATATTTACCCCGATTATTTTACTACTTAAACGAAATGATTGGTAAGAAATTGTCAGGTCAGGGATTGCCGTTGCAAGCAATGCTATTATTACAATGTGACAACATTTTAAAATGTATTAATGCTATATAAAAATTTTATGTGCTATTAATTTATACTTCCACATCCAAAAAATCCTATACAGGGTGAAAAGTTGCAAGCTGTGGACAGCATTCTAGGCGAATGGAAATGGGAAGGGCTTCTGCTGTAGGCGTACCTAGGCACGAGGCCGCAGCACAGATTTATTAACGTTCGGCGAATTGTTATAGTTCAGCCGAATTATATTGAGCCTGATATTCTTTTTCTGGCTAGAGCTCAGTCTTATATCGCTATCGATGGTATGAATAAGAGATTAATAACCAATTGTCTAAGCGAGATATTGGAAACACGATTTATGAAGTTTGTAGAAGTAATATTAAATCCAACATTATATTTATATTAGTGAAAAGGGAAATAATAAGACAATACTCATTTGATAACTAAAATCTATTCAAGCTTCTTTTTTATTCCTACTTATTTTTATATCGAAGCATCAGATAATGTAAACTAGTGACAGAGCTCATGAACAATATCAAAAGAAAAAAAAAGAATGAAAAGGAGTTTTCAATAATCAAATAAAATTACAAACATAGATTCTAAAAATCCTAAAAATAGTAAATGAAGTACCTATTATTAAATAGCATTTTTATTGAAAAATATTCATGTTTGGGATATTTATTAATAATTAATTCACAAAATTCCATGCGACGGTCATTATCATGGGGTAAAAGTTCTTGAGTTGTGTTTTTAATTTTGTACGACCGATATTTTAGTCTTATGCAAAAATTTCAAAACATTTGTTGCACTAATATTACATTCTGAATTCATTCGAAATTTCCTGATTTACGTTATCCAAGTCGATCTAGTTTAGAAAATAGTCATACATTTCTAGTTGAAAAAAGTATAATGTAAATCAACACACCCGAAAGAGGTTTAGCAAAGTTCGTTGACTGTATTAGAGATGGTTAAAACTGCTCTTTTCTCGGAGTTCTTAAAAACAGCTCTAGTTGCTCCAAGGAGCAAATATAGATATAAGACCTATAAGAGGAGCAAGTGAGCAAGTTTTGTTTCTCGACAGATATGGTTTATAAATATGGTGTTCGTGTTTGGTTGCAGTATGCTATATACATACATAGCAACACGTCTACTTCATGAGTTTCGTTAGTCCCTTCATATTTATGTAAGTACTTTATTTTATGAACACTAAATTTTTTTTTTCGATTATTAATTAAATTTTGTATTGGGTTTAATTAAAGATTATACTTGAGCCAAAATCGTATTAGTTTTTATTACAAAAAAAAGTCAGTAGTATTATTATTATTGTAGAAAATAATGTGTTAAATAGAATTATTAATTATATCTATTAATAATAACAATTATATTAATTTAATGTTTTGCCTATAAAAGTGCATTATAGATCACAACCACGTCAACACACATCATATACTTTGGGCATGTCCTATTTTTTCATATTTACTAACTAATTTATAATCATAAGAATATGACAAATATTTTCTATAAATTTTTCATGGACAATCAAAAAGAAAGGCACCTACATAGATCGAATTCGAGTAATCATATCGAGAAATCCAATGCCGCAAATTGGAACCAATGTAATTAGATCTTAGCACGCATTAATGAACAGTTGGATTTTATTACAATAACATTGTACCTAAACCGGAGCAGTTTAACGGAGCAGGAGCAGCTTAAACGGCTTTCAGAAATCAGCTCCTTCTGCTCCAAGCCTCGAACCAGGTTCAAAATATCAGGTCTGCGATTTCGCAGCCATGTCAAGGCTGTATACATTCAATGTATATACTTGGTTTGCATCTGCGCTGCAAACCAAGCGCGTTTTCTTTTCATTTATTTAACGTATCGAACCCAACATCAAAGACTAGGTAGGTTACGTTACATGTTTAGAAACCAAAATTATAAACAGTTAATTTATTCTGCAGTATAAATTTTTAATTTATAATATTTAAAATGTAGAATTGCCATTTTATTTTCTGTCATTATATAAATTTAATATTTTTTCTATTAGAATTTTTGATGGTTGTGTAAACTTGCAAATCATAGAAGAAACCGCCACTGATTGTTAGATGATATAGTTGCAAATTTACCCTAAAAAAATAATTTTATTTAAAAATATTAATAAACAAAAAATATACGAATTGGAAAATAATAATGAGAGCACTTCCTAATTGTAATCATTTATTCATTTACTACGAGACTAATTTTAGCAACAACTAGTTTCGATAAAGTCTCATAACAGTCATTAAACATTAAAAAAGCGAAAGAAAATATTTAACCTTAATGACTGTTATGAGACTAGGACTAGGACTTTTAGGATTCTATGAATTGTATTGTATTGTATTGACAATGTCCATGTTCTGTCTTAGAGCTATGACAATATATTATTATTACTATGAAAATACAGCTTGATGAAGATACTTTGTTGGAACTAGTTGTTGCAAAAATTGATTAAGTTTACAGTAAGTGAATAAATGATTACAATTATGAAGGACTCTCATTCTAATTATTTTTATTTTCCAATGCAAATTTTACCTAATTTTGGACACTCAGACAAAAAAATATATGGATTGGAACACCTGGTACAGTTTAGCGTTTCCTATTTCTGAATAAATAGTCATTTCAAAAAAAAATAACACTTCTTCACAGCGTTAAAAAGTTTAACGTTCAGTGTTCCTGTATAAATATTGAGGAACTTCTTGAAGACGACACAGTTATCGGAATTGAAAGGAGGTGAAGGCTACTTCCTCCAAACCCAGAAGGATAATAATAATAATTTGTTGGCTATAAGTAACAAGGCCTGGAGGTGCTTCCTAGGTCTTCCTCCCTGAGTAAAGATTTTCCATAGTTTTCCTTGCTCCTTGAGGAAAGCTGAGAGACAACTAAAGTCACGCCATGGGCGCAAACATAATAACAACTCTCAGCGATCAGATTTCTTATATATTTTTTATTATTATTAATAATCATAGGGAAATTACATATTTAAGTAGAGTAGAAATATTTCAATTGTTGTAGAATCCGTATAGTACTTAGAATAGGTAACAGCTTTAGGTGGAGCATGGGGTTTAAATGCATTGTAATTTATTAGCTCTTCATAAATAAAGTGTTTCCTTATAAAATAAAACATTTATGATTCTTTTATCCCTGCTTTAGTTTTTTTTTGCTATTATAGTAAAGAACTTTAGATTGCATCGATAAGCGTTAAAAATAATACAAACTTTGATTAAACAAGAAATGATATTCTTCTCCCTTTAAAAAAAAATCCCACAGGATGTGTCAGCTGCATTTAAAGTTTTATGGTTTCAGATAAGGATTTCTTTATAGAAGTAGAAATAAATACTTCAATGGATTCAATATTTTTTAATCATAGGGAAATTACATATTTAATTAGAGTAGAAATATTTCAATTGTTGTAGAATCCATATAGTACTTAGAATAGGTAGCAGCTTTAGTGGAGCACTGGGTTTAAAATGTATTGTAATTTATTTAGCTCTTCATAAATAAGTGTTCCCTTATAAAATAAAACATTTATGATTCTTTTATCCCTGCTATAGTTTTTTTTGCTATTATAGGATTATAAGAACTTTAGATTGAATAGATAAGCGTTAAAAATAATACAAACTTTCATTAAACAGAAATAATAATATATTCTCCCTATAAAAAAAAATCCAACAAGATGTGTCAGCTCCATTTAAATTTTGATGGTTTCAGATAAGGATTTCTTTATAGAAGTAGAAATAAATACTTTAATGCAATTCAATATTTTTCACCCAGACACACAAAAGGTCACATTGACCAAACAAAAATTATAAAAACTCGTAACGATATAAATGGAAATAAAAAAAAAAATTACTTAAACTACAGCCGAGATGATGATTTTACCAGGATTATACCAAAACCTAATTTTATGGTTTCACGATTTTTATGAATAGCTCTTAACGAACGAAGGAACAGACACAATAATAAAACACAAAGGCGTTAAACTTCACAGACGTAATTTATTCTTCCGCATTAATTAAATAAATAATTACAGACACGTCTCATCATCGTGATATACTTATACGCAATTCTCTCATGAGATTTCAAATATGATACATTTACAATAGAACTATTTCATATTATAATACATCTACAAGAGTATATTACAGATAATCCCCTAATAATATAACAATAGTAATAAATGTGTCAAGGGGTGAGGAGGAGTATTTACAATAAGAGTACATCATCAGCGATAATATTTCTCTTAAATATATTTTCGTGGGGGGGGGGGGGAGAGGAAAATAAAAATAAACTCGAGATGAGGAAAATAATAATAAATGCAATAAATTTATCTAAATACGCACAAAGTATTTTATTTCGTTGATCGTTCGCGAATGTTCGGGGGAATGATAGATTAATAATAATTTCATTATTTACATTAATTAATACACGAGTGAGATTAGGGCTATTTTTATTATTTATTATCATAGAATATCATCCCTAATATAGAATTGTCCGCGCAGAAAACTCGCTATACAAACTAAAATATTTTTTCTATTAAGAAAAATTATCACAATCTTAAATGAAATTCGAACCAATCTCTAATAAAATAAAATGATTATATATTCTGATCGCTCACTATAATACGAGGTTGGTTCCTTGCACGTTTAATAAATGTCAGAAATCAGTGTTTTAGTATATCAACTCAGTCTTATCTATAAAACAAATTTGTTGCACTTAACTCAATATTTCTGTCCGACGCAGTCTTGCTGGTAATACGAAGCGGTGTTTGGCGGTAATTTGGGGACTAGAGATACACCGGCACTATGTCTAAATCCTGCCAGTTGACAACTGGGAGGTGCACTATCGAAGATGATGTCTCTATAAGAGGACGCGGATTCCGGCGAAGTCTCTGGACTGTACCAAGGGCTATAACGCGGCGTCGAATCCTCGGTTATTCCATATTGCTGTGGGGTTGCGCTGGGGCAATAAGCGTACATACCGCCGGAGGAATGGAGTCTCGGGCTGGAATAGTGCTGGGATTGCTCACGCGTTGTCATCAAACTATCGACACTAAACGCCGCTGAGGTGTCCATGGCTTGCAGAGAAGCCGTGACGTCGCTTATCACGTGATCTTGATGCACTATCACCGATTTGGTATCGTTATATTTGTTCATGCAATGACTCAACTCGGTGTTGGGTTCCCGTTTGGGTTTACACTCCAATTTGGCTTTGGTGTCCTCGAGTAACTTATCCTCGCGTTTCGCTGCTAAACCGGCTTCAGCTTGCATTTGCTGCCGTTTGATGGCTTCCTCTTTTTCTCTTAACGCGTCCTTCTTTTTGAATCTCCTGCGCCGTCTAAGGTAGGAGCCGTTATCGAACATGTTATAGGAGTCTGGATCCAATGTCCAATAGCTTCCTTTCCCTGGTTTCTTATCGTCTCGAGGGACTTTAACGAAGCACTCGTTTAGACTCAGATTATGCCGGATGGAGTTCTGCCAGCCTTGCTTGTTCTCCCTGTAGTACGGGAATCGTTCCATGATGAATTGGTAGATGCCGTTCAGGGTGATCTTCTTATCGGGGGCATTTTGGATCGCCATGGCGATTAGGGCTATGTAGCTATAGGGTGGCTTCACCATGTCCTTGGCCGAAGCCAGTTGGTGCTGTTGGTGAGGCCATGGTGCGTATCCGTAACGGGAATATTGCTCGTAAGTGTACGGATTCGCCGTGGCGGACACAGCTGCGCTGTACCCGCTTGTCGCCGCGTGTCTGTAGTAAGCATTCTGGTGTTCCCCGAAAATCGTGTGCATTATTTAATCCCGAAAAATGTTGATCTTGGAACGACCGCTCGAAAAAAACAGATTTTTCTTCTATCTCTTTTCCGGTCGAATAACTATAGAACCGACAATAACAACAGAACGTGTGCGTATATGTGTGTTTTACCCCGCGCCGCGTTTTCTGTTTTCATTCCAATCAATCTTCCGAAAACAATTTAGCGTTCACTTAATATTATGATACACAACATGGGCAGGTTTACACAAAGATTAAGTAAAAACACGGTATGTTGTTGCTCCTCGCCCTGACACAATGTTACTAATGAAAACAGACGGGTCTCGTCGTCCATGGGCCCCCAGTATCAGAGCGGCCGACGATTCATTCAGGGAGAGCGCGGGTCTCGAGGGACGTGTGCGCCGGCAACGGACGCGCATATCACGCCCCGACGCCGCTCTCCAATCGCAACGCTTCGGGCACCGCCTACCGAGATCAATTCGTGGTCGGCGGTCGACCATAGTTGAGCCGGGCTCTTTTGTCGCGGGTACCCTGCGGCACCCCCTGCGGTGTGAATTTACACGCCTACCGTTTTTGGCGATTTTTTCGCGCGCGACTCCTCTCTCCTTCTCCGCACGGCGTACTTCAACTCCTTTCGGCGAAATCGAAGCAAGAAGGAAAAGGAAAAATAATCGCCGGCCAGTGTCGACTCACTCGATATTATGAGCGCGGGAAATCGTTTTAATCCCATGGTATCGCACCGCGCGTCGTTCGATAATTTTCATGCCGGTGGTCCGAATTTGCGATATCCGAAACAGTAATCGTTCAGCTATTCGCAGAATTTTGCACATTGTAAATCCGGTGATTTGGAATTTCCTAATATTAAAACTCTACCTGTTTCGTATTAACTATGGAGCTAAGAAGCTTATATCTGCTAAAGATCCAGAAAGTAATCGTTGTCACGTGCAAAGTATATGGTTTACCCTCGCCACCCAATGTTTGGTGAGTACCTTGTACACGCTTTTATTTTAAAATTTAGATCATAATTCATGTAAGCACCTCAGAGGTGAATCATATCTATTAAGTCACAATTTTTTAATTATTCAGTAAACGCTATTTAAAATTTTTGTCAATTCCAATTTACTGCAACTTCATAATACCAGATCAGATATTTTCAAAACAAGTAATATTCTGACACTGCAAACTTCTTGTAGACCCTTTACCACAAACTGCACTAAACTGGACGTACCTACGTTTCGATAGCAAAACTATCATCATCAGCAGAAACACTGAACTGAGTTCTGAATTTCCAAGAGTTCCAAGAAGTTTGCAGTATTACCCATGCCAACAGTTTGAAGTATTTTTGTCAATATTGTGACACTTTATATATTAGTACATTTTGAATGGAGTAAGAGAGAAACACATTTCGATTTCTAATTTTGAAAGACGTTGACTTAATGCACTCTACTCTCAGAGGTGCTGATGTATGTATAGAGTAGTGATGTAATAAATATTCGCATTTACGAATATTCGTATTCGTATTCGCAATAAATATGCGAATATTGCAAATAAAAAGGTTACCTGTTAAAATGGATAATTTAAAAAAAAGAAACCTAATATTTAAATTCATTGAGATCATAAAACAACCTTTTGAGCACAAATTTGCAGTTTACATTAGAATAACCATCAATAACCTCAAAATTAAACTTGAATTGACAAGAATAAAGGTGGATCCTCATGCACGCGAATTAGCGAAATTTTTTCGGGGAAATATTTCCTATTGGTAAAAAATATTTAAAAAGAAATTGGCGCGAAATTTTTGCGAACATTTTAAGATTTGGCGATGTCGCAGAAATATTAAATATAATTTAACTTTAAGCGAATATTGTCATGCTGTCTTTGTTGCACATTTGGATAGTCTTTTATTTATTCAGGTAATTTCATTATGATTACAGTTGTGGGTTGTGGATTGGGTTTATGTTGTTCTTATAATAACATACGATTTTTCTCTAATCATCTTTAATGTAGAATTTATTTAATAAGATTAGGTTTATGGTAAGGATAAACTTTGTTAAATTATTATTTTGAATAGAAAAAAATTCAGCGAAATTCGCGTGCATAGGTAGGTACTGATAATTTTTTTGCACGATAAAATATTTTCATCTTAACATTCGCATTTCGCTTTTCGCGAGCATGGGGATCCTCCTTCAGACGGAAAAAGTCGAAACAATTCGGTTGTACTTTGCTAGTTTGACTGCGGTGATGGAAAAATTTAATTCTCTACCTGTATGCAAGTGTTCGTAAAGTTGTAAATTGAGAGCTAATAGGTAGCGCTAGTAAAATTAAAAAGTTAATATTCGCATTCACATACGCGAATGTCTAGTGCACATATTCGCATTCGCGAATGCCTAGTGCACATATTCGCATTCGCGAATGTGTAAAATCACGTATTCGTTACATCACTAGTATAGAGTTACACATAAAGTTCGTATCGTTGACTCAATTATATATTAAATATTACAAATTCACCAAAAAGGCTAAATCATATTGCAGTGTACTTCCTTCAGCCTTGAAGAGCTTCTCTTTATTTTGCATCGCTTGTTTGTATAATCATAGCGCCTCTTCAATATTATTCCTTTTCCTCTTACGTGTGTCATTTTCACAAACAATCTGTACATTAAATTTTTAGATATTTTGTATATAGTCTGTCCATAGATATTCACTAGCACTCGAACGTCAGAAAAGAAATGTTTACCCCCAATCCTTCGACCACGAGTGATTCACAAAGATTATTATACTAAACGTCTATTATAAAAATATTTATGTTCGATTTTAAAATATACACATGTATACTTACATTTTTAAGGTAAATACATAGGTGTTTTTCATTAAACCTAACTTAAATACTGTGATTAGTGTATTAATAACTGTAATTATGCTTTATCGGCTAAAAGTATTCGTCTTATATATATTATAGCAGTAGTATTGTATTTTCCAACAGGTGATAGACCCAAGTGCGGAAAAATATACATACATATCAAGTAAAAATAAAAATGAATACAACTACAAGAAATACTACTAAAAAATTACTTTTTGCCCCTCCGTCCAGAAACACTCATATTATAGTACTTCAAAACGGCAGGAAAACTACCGTTTTCTTGCCTAGGCAGGCAAAAATGTCACTAAAGGTTGGCCACACTAGATTCCACATGACAGATGTGTAATAAATAATGGGCAAATTTTCCGGCGCGGCAGGTACGTATTCAGAACGTGCGCTCCAACTCAAATACTTCAATAAAGCAGATGAACAACAGTGCCTGTTTTTCTTATAAAATGTATTTTTTTTTATTTTATCTAAATATGTACACCGAGAGAAAAAAGTGTGTATCTATACTAATAAAATGGTTTGTATTGAACCACTCTTTTCTTTTTCAATATGAGCAATGATATGTTAGTGTTAATGCAATACGTAAAAAAATGTTAAATTGTGTTAGTTAACTGAATAATAATAAATGTTATGAGAAACAGACTACGCGTGATTCTTTGAACATGTACTTAATTTTCCATTAACAATTTCTACCTGTTAATTGAATAGTACAACATTATCCCAACACAGTTACTTGTTGTAGACACACGAAGTAATAATTGTCTCTATAATTTTGTAATATTGGTTTAGTACTATAAAATGTTAATTCAAAACTTATATTGTTACATTTAACCTACCTGTAGTATTCATCGAATGACTATTTGCATGTAATTCAACACCTTTAGGTGGTTATACGAAAAAGATTTTCTTGTTAGTGGAACCATTTTCGATTTTGCTTAAAATCACGTTACTGATCGGGCGAGTTTTTAATTTCATCGATGGATGCATCGATTACTGTATCATTAATGTATTAAACGGAGATATACTGTAATCGATGGATCTATCGATGAAATTAAAAATCTGCCCGCACATTCAGCAATTAGTCCATTGACAGCAACGCATAGCTATATATTGCCTAATTAGGAAGACTATAGTAGGTAATAGAAGAAAAACATTTACGGCATTATATACTAAACTTATATTAGCTTAATAACATAACTAAAAAGTTATAAAGGTTTTATTCATACATTTGAAGGAAAGTACAATTTAACGTTTCATAATAAATCGTTAATAACAACATTTAACCAAAATTCGTTATCGGCATTTACCGATCTCGTAATACTACCCACTAAATAATCATTATTTTCAACGGAATAGGTTTTTATCAACTTTAATTGATTTACTTAAACAATTAGAGGCAATATGATTTTTACGATTACATTTATCACGCATTTTACCACAAGCTGGACAACTGTTTCGCGCATGCGTAAAATTACAACGTGTACACCGACCTGTTCTAGAATTGTTCGAATCCGTTACAAACGATCTTGTTTGAATTTGCCAGACACCTCTTTCCAATCATCTTCCATCCTTGTGCGGCCCTTGGGTGAAACGTGTCTTCTGTCTTGTTTTTGCAGCCGGCTGTCGATCGATGTGTTTTCCAGCATAATTTCAATCTTATTTAAAATTTCTCGAACTTCCTTTCCTATACAATGTAACAGCGTCGCTGCTTGTATTTTCTCATTGCAACCACTCGCGGTAGAATATAATTCCCAATCTTCTTTGAATTGCCTCCAATTTTTTGCTAGGTCGCCCTCCATTTTCATCTTCTCGGGTTGAGATACATTCTCCATTTTGTTTTGTTCCTTTCTGACCCTTTTTTTATAATTTGTTGCACTTTTTCTTCCTTTCACCGATTTTTTTTTGTATTTTGTTTGTTTTTTATTCTGACTGCACCATGTTATATATATACTCCGCGATGGGTTTTGATTATCTTTATTATTCAATATTAATGTTACAGAAGCTTACAAACATAGGTCTTATTGCTACGGAGGTTGGATACTGACTGACTATACGCATGTGCGATTACCTATATGTAATAGTATTAAATATTACATTTCATTGAGTTAACACCTATAGTAAATATTTTAAAGAACACCTTTTTTCAAATGTCAAATCGACAATTTGTTGGGATTAAACGAACAAGATAAAATATTGTTACGCTGAAACACTATAATTTGTTAAATTAACTCTAGTGGCACAATATAAATAGTTTGTTTCAAATAGACCATATGATTCACTTAATGCAACATGTTAAATCAGATGCTCAAATTGTGACACTACAAAAAATGTTTAAATAACATTTCATTCTCTCAGTGTATCTAGTAAATAAAATGCGCAA